>SNQJ01S0165917.1:0-21036 GCA_010110895.2 Picea sitchensis | reverse complement strand
TGTTGTCACAATTAAAGCATAAACCTTTTTCTTTTCTTTCCTCCAATTGTTGAGGTGTCAACCTTGTAGGTTGAGGTGTTTTAGAAGAAGGAGAATTATTCTCTCTATAGATGTTGGGATTGGTCCTTCTAGTAGCCATAGCCATAGCCATATTTTTACTTTCAACATTTCTTTCCACCTTAAATAAATTCTCCAATGATTTGGGTTCCCAAAGGCGAACCTCATGTTGAATGTTACCCTTTAAAGTTCCTATGAATACATCAATCAAGTGCTCATCTGGAATATCTGTTACCTTTATATTCAATCTTTGGAAGTTCTCAATGTGCTCTGTAACTAAACCATTTTTCTTGAGATTTATGAATTGGCTAAAGAAGGTATTGCTCCTTGTATCCTCATAGTGTGCTATCATTTCTTCCATAAAAATTGTCCAAGTGACGAGTGATTTGCGAGAAAAAATCCATCGATACCATACAAATTGATTGGGTTCTAAATATAAAGAATCAATTCGTACCTTTTGTGTATGTGGCACATTATGTAGATCAAATAATTTCTCCATCTGAAGTATCCATGTGATTGGGTCCTTGCTATCAAACTTCCTCATATCGATCTTAGGAATGTGGTTGGTCTTCAACCCAAAGTTGAAATTTCTCCATTATTGATTCACCTTCCTTGTGTCCTCATCATGAATTTCATGGGATACATTTTCACTTTCAAGTGTCCTCTCTATTATGAAATTTTTCAATCCTTCCATGATATCCCCTTTTAAACCCTCCATCATCGCTTGTAGTTCATATTTTGTTACTGTCTTCTTTTGTAAATCATTTATGTCCCTACGCATTTCTTCACCTTCATCAAGAGTCCATGTAGGATTATCTAGAGGCTTATTTGGTGTATAAGTTCCCTTTTTGGGTGGCATGTTGGCCAAGTATCACTTTTGAACCTTGATTTTGAGGTGGTTCTGCTAGACAATATTTCTTCTATTGTATATCCAAAGTTTTAGCCCTTCTAGGTATGAAACTTTATTTTTTGTATCTCTTTGATATTTCTTCTCTGCAATTACACAGGTCTGATCAAAATTGGATGTTCCAAGTGGAATTTATGGTAACTTCTCCACAACTTGTTGATTTTTGGCCTTTCTAGGAGATGTCACTTGTATAGCATTCCCTACACAAAATAACTGATATAAAATTATGAAACTCATACCAGAAAGAATACAGACTGTCCACTATCTAATGCAACTAGGCTCACTCAATTTGGATACTCTAGGAGGAAGTTATGATTTTTTTACCTGAAACACCTTCTTGAGAGTAGTCAAAAGGACTAGTCAGATACCCTATCTTCCATAGGGTGTATATACAAATGTAAGACGACCTAGAAGATGAAAGTTTTACTATAGATACCTTACTAATTTTTGTGAATATCCTTTGGAGTTCAGGGTCTGAGACGTGACATAAAAAAATTTATAGCAAAAATTACACAATGACTCAGTTCAGGATGATTCCAGAACCCTATCTTGTATAGTCTATATCTCCAAAATTATAAGGCCTAAGGAGCTGCAATTTTAACCCAACGTACCTTGATCTGTCTAATAAATATCCTCCAAGATGTTCCTTCTGAAACATTGTAGAAAATAAGTTATAGTGAAAATTCCAAGGTGTCTCAGATGTAGCAGTGAAACCCCAAGACCTTGAGCTCTCATACCATATGTTAAGAACCAAATATCAATATAGCATAGAAAAACCTCAAAATAAGTACTCAACGCCTCGAAAAAGAGACAAATTCATATAATAAGCCTCCTCAAGGGGGTAACCTCCTTATTCCCACATAAATGTACAATTCCAAGATGATTCCAAATGAAAATGTCTCCTTAGTATATATAGGAGACTAGGAGGTATAATTACAAATAATGGAATAAATCCAACATAAATAAATAATATTACTAATGTAATATGCCAAAATTAAGGTGTAATGATCCAATATTAGGGCTTAACATCCTCTAAGTCGATTTGTTCCAAGGTAGTGTTGTCCTTATCTGCAAAGATGGAATACACTCCTAGGTCCTCGATGTAATTCACATTAGGTTGTGGGATGATTTCTATGTAAGGTGAAATTATCCATTCTCTTAGGACTATGATGTTTTTACCATTCCAAGGAATGAATAAGTGTGTCCCATCGAGTGAAATGTATCCACCTGTCAAAGCTTGCTAATATCTTGCTAAGATGATCAAGTAATTACTCACTGGCATATATATTACCTGAATATCAAGGGTTGTCCTTATTTCAGGATGCACGCACAAAACCAAGGTCACGTCCTTGATTTCACCTATGGTCATTTGTTGTAAACTATTATAAGAGAGCATGCTTCTGGTGTTCTCATTTGTACAAGACACACCTAGCTCTTCCATAATAATTTTTGACATTACACTTGGGCCTGAACCACCGTCAATGAGACAACAATGGGCAATCGTATCCATAATCTTTACATAAATATAAAATGGGGTTTTTTTTACAGGGTGCCTAAATTTATATACACCCACTTTATTTACAGATGAACCCTCTTCATCTACCTCTTCAGAGAAGTTGGCTACAATGGACGATTTTCCTTCCATGAAAGTTTTTAGATATTTTTGTTGTTCAGGGAAGACAACCATGTCAAGGAGGGTAGCATCTTCTTTGATGTTGGTCAGCTGATTTAGATGTTGTATTTGGAAGAGGGAAGAGGGGAGGTAGTTCTTTGACTATCAGGATTCTTAGGAACCTGGATAGTAGCATCTAGTGAAGATGAGCTTGGGCTAGAAGAAGTGCAGGGAGGATCATATTTTCTTTTGGGAGCATAGGATTTATTCCTAGTATTTATGATCATGACATCCTATGGCTCTGCAAAGTCTAGGACAACAATACTATTTTCAAGTCTCTTACCAAATAATTTATCTCTGACACTCTTCTTTACCTCACATGTACTTTCCTCATGGTGTTCCGCGCAAAATTTACACCAACTACGAGGCATGATAGCTTTAGGCTGAAAATTATTTTCATTTGGATTTCTAAAAGGGGATGCAAAAGAAGATGAATCTCCAAGGGTAAGATAGGGGACATTTCCTTTCCACTCATATGCTATCATTCGATTATTCATGTCCTGTACAAGATGTAAGAGGGCGGGCCACCACTAGATGCCATCTTGTGAATGATAGGTAAGGGAGAGAAAGATGAACTAGATGAATAAAAAAGAGTTCTCTTTAGAGTACTTTGTTGGGTTGACAACACAACGTTCCTTCTTCCTATTTCCACAATAGGATTAATTTCCATTGATAAACCTCTTCTTCTCCTAGAAATACGAGGGTCTAAGGAAATGAAAAGAAGATCAAAGTTGTAGGAAAAAGAAAGCTATGGCTGATTCCTAGGTTGTCTTTGCCTAGATTCCCAACGTTCTTGGGCACTTATGTCTTGTTCAATTGCTTCCCATGAGTGATTGATATCAACCCAGGTATTAGTGGTATCTAAGATGGTATTAAACAATTTTAAAGCAATGTCGGTCTGATCTTGAATACCGGGCTCAATATTGGGCTTCCTTGCAACAGGTACAATCATTAAGAAATGAAATGGTCAAAGGATCAATATAAAAAATGTAAATATATTCAATGATAATCAAGCATAAAAAAACAACCAGAGAGATATGGAATATCTCCCCAGTATGGTCGCCAAATAAATGTTGAGGAAAATATATGAAATAATATTACTCAAGCATTTTCGGATCTTGCTTGGCTAAGGAAAGATAGACAGGAATATCACCCTATGTTTATCGCCTCAAAAATTGTTTCCTAATCCACAAGTATTAGTTACAAGGGCTTAAGATATTTAAAAAAAAATAGAAGATTGTTGTAAAATTCCACATTTTATACAATTTTGTGAATACCAAGTCACATATTAACACAGATGAGACAGAATAACAATCACTTATTTCATTCCATGAAATGAAAATAATCGTTCTCTTTACAAAAATCCCTGAGGGAGTTTGGACCAAATTCAAACTTAGATGTCCTCAATGAAAACCATACAAAAGGACTTCTGAAATAAAGTAAAAACTGAACTTTAAAAGTTGGATCAACTTGCCACAGATTGTTGCCCACTTGAATCTACACAATATCATTTATCAGTCATGAAATTTAATTCATAAACAGACAAGTCTACACAGACTATCAAATATAGATCAACACCTTTGAAAACAAGTGTCTGAATGGTGGAATTCAACTTTGAATCTTTTTGTCTACAATAGGACCCTGCCGTCATAAAAGAGAATTAGGATTTTAATGAATTGAAGAATGAATGAAAACTGAACTATCTCAATAAAACTCAAGGGAAAACCTTAGTATGTTTTCTCCTTCCATTCTCCTTTGTTTTTATGCATCCCAAATTAGTTGAAGTAGTTCAACTACTTCTTTTAGTTAAGTTAGCTAAAACTCAACTAACTTTTAGTTAGAGGAAGAATTAATATAATAATAATAATAAGGGTCTTTTAATAAAGAATAAATAGTAGGTTGGACCCCTTGTGACTCTCTTTAGTTCCTTAACAAAATAAACATAACTAGTCAATCAATCAAACACATCCCTCCTTGTGGCTCCCATAATCATTTTCATAATTTAAAAATTAAATACTAATGATATTTTAAACCATATCCAACATATAATATCCAAAATATCAAAAAATAGTATGTTGTCCAAAAACTTAAGTAGTCAACTGTTCTCAACAAATCAATAATAAAATATCCTAAAAAGCCATATTTTCCACTTTGGGAGGCAATTTTCCCTTTGTTGCTATTGTCTTCCTTTGACCTTCCTGAATTAGCCTTAGGCTATGTGGAGCCTTTAGGCTTAATCTCACTGATGACATGTTGGCATAGGGGAAGACCCAGAGTTCAAATCTTACAATGCACCAACAAACCCTAACTACTGGCCCTTTTGGCAACACCTGCGAAGCAAATGTAGTCTCACCCGAAGTAGCAATAGGGGGTTGCAGGACACAGGTGTCTACAACCAGAGGAAATTCAAAGTGGATATAGGATAACAACACACAACAATATAGATATTATTTACCCTTCCTAATCTTACTTCGCAAGTTATATCTTTGATCTAACACAATAATGCAATAACAATATAAAAAATGACAAATAACACACCATCAATCACACATAACAACAAGATATATGTGGTTCACCCTCTCCCTAGGGATACATCCACATAATTGTGTTTCTTGATATGTTAGATGAAAATGTACAGTTCTATCTACGCACTTAGCTTGCATATCTCTCTCTCTTTATCTTCCTCTCTTCCCTCCCTACACTCCCAGCTGTAGGGTTGATCTTCACACCCAACTGAAGATCTTACAATACAATCTCAATACTATCCTCTACAACAATACTCAACAATGAAAAACAACCATAGTATCAATGAACCAACCTAGAACAAACCCTCCTAGGTCTTCTAGACCTTTATTTATACATTACATATCAAATTCTAGGTGTCAAAACCCTAGGTCGAAAACCTTAGGTCCATTCGACCCACATTTTCAGGGCTTCGCCAGCCTGTCTTTCCTTCTTTTCCATGAGGTGCTCCAAATAACTCGTTGATGTCTTCTTTTTCTTACTGAGCTGTCCACAATCTATCTTCTTTGTTTCTTTTTCTTCCTTGATATTCTCTTCCAACGACTAGATTTTCCTTTCTTTTCTCCTTATTTCTGCTTCTTTTCTGCTTCTTTTCCCACTTCGACCCTTCCTCCATTTATGTTCCTTCCACGTAGTTCATACTTAACCTTTCTTCCTTAATATTTGATTCCTTACATATCCAAGGGAAAACAGGCCCCCAAAACTCACATGTGACTCATCCTGAGTTACTGCAAGACTGAACCTTCTATTTTACTTCGACTTTAGACTGAGCGGAGCAGCCTATGATTTCTACTTTGTCCCTCCCTGTCTTATGAATACTATTTTTTCTGTTTCTGGTACCCAGTTTCAACTGCACCTGTTACTTAGACACTTCTTCATTGTGCTTTTACTGAGAGTTGTGAGGCAACTGGTTGTCATAATACAATTTCAACCATCTCCCATTTACCTAACCTTCTTTCCATTCTCCATTAAGGGTCTTCAATTTTGCACCTCCTCTTTCTTTAACATAGGAAACTTCAAATGGCCCTAGCCAATGTGTCCTGAACTTCCCTGGATGCTTCATGAACTTGTTGTCATATAAAAGTACCAAATCTCCTTGCTTGAATGCCTTCCTCTTGATGTGTCTGTCATGGCAAGCCTTTACTCTTTCTTTCTATACTTGTTGATGAAATCCTGCAATAAACCTATCTTCTTCCAGTTCCAAAAACTGTGCAAGCATGTCTTGAACAACACCAGTGTCATCCATACCTGTGAAGGTTGTAATTCTTAAACTAGGAACCAAGTGTTCCATAGGTACCACTGCTTCCAAGCCATATACCAAATTAAATGGGGTCTATGTTGTTAACTTCTTTCAGGTAGTTCTGTAGGCCCATAATACTACTGGAATTCTTAAATCCCAGTCATCTCTGTTAACACTGCAAATTTTAGTCAACGTTGTCTCCAAGATCTTATTGAAAGATTTGACTGTACCATTCACCTGTGGGTGGTATGGAGTACTCTTCTGATAGTGAAATTCAAATTCATGAGTCAAGGATTCAATAGTTTTTTTGATGAAATGTGTGCCTTGATCACTCATGAGGATCCTCAGGCATCCAAACCTTGTTATTATATCCTCAAAAATGAACTGCGCAACTGTAGCTGCACTACAATGTTTAATTGCTCTTTCTTCTACCCATCTGGTTAAATACTTTGTCCCAATGATGATGTATTGAGCTCTTGTGCGCCTTCCTGGTGGGTTAATAGGTCCCACAAAGTCAATGGCCCATTTCTCGAATACTTGTAATGTTAATTGCAGTGATAAAGGTATCTCATCCCTTCTAGAAGGCTTCCCTACTCTTTGACATACATCACATGATCTATAGTATTCCTTATCATCCTTATGTAAAGTAGGCCACTAGAGGACGGCTCTGAGAATCTTTTGTGTTGTTGATTTCCTTGTGTAATGTCCTCTTGTGATGCCTTCGTGCACTTCTGCAATAATCAATGATTTTTCTGCCTCCATAACACATCTCCTCAAGATCTCATTTGGTCCCATCTTATATAATTGTCCAACTATGAGTTGAAAATATGCAGTGCAGACTACCAACTATTTCTTCTGAATGATTGTGTACTCGCAAGGTTCAATTCCTGTGGACGTGAACTAAACTATCTCGACGAAGTGAACATCGACTTTCCTGATAGCTAGAAATTGTGCATCTGGCAGTGTGTCCTCCAAGTTGGTAGGTTCCTCTCCATGTTCTAACTTGGATAAGTGATCATGTCCTTTATTCATTCTTCCTGGCTTGACCACAATTTCAAAATCATACTCTTGGAATAGTAGTAGCCATATGCATATTCTCCCCCCCAACACTGGCTTGTTGACTAAATATTTTAATGCAAAATGATCAATGAACATCTTAAAATGTCCTCCCAGCAAATAGTCTCTGAAATTTTGTAGCACATAAACCATAGCCAAGCCTTCTCTTTTAGTCGTAGTGTAGTTCCTTTCAGTTGTGGATAGCTTTCTGCTAGAAAAGGCTATGGGGTGGTCAATATCTCTTGCACCTGGCCGTGCTAAAACTACTCCTAATGCAATGGATGAAGCATCGACATGGATGCTAAACTTCTTACTCCAATCTCGAAAAACCAAGATTGGCACAGTAACCATTTTCTGCTTTAGTGTGTCGAAGCTCTACTGACATTCTTATGTCCATTGGAACTTACTATATTTCTTTAATAGCTTCTCCATAGGTGTTGTTATATGTGCATAACCCTTAATTAACTTCCTATAGTATCCCGTGTGCCCCAATGCAATGTGTAGCTGTCTAACTGAAGTGGGAGGAGGTATATCAACAATGATGGCAATCTTGGAAGGATCCACCAACAATCCCTGCTTACACACAATGTGCCCAAGCAACACTCCAAAGGGTGAGAAGAAAATACACTTTTTCATATTTAGGGCAATATGACATTGCATGTACTTATCTAACATCAATCTTAAACATTCAATATGGTCTTTCAGTAGGCTAAATACAGTCCAATCATCAAAATAACCTTCTAGGAATATTTTTAGAAAGTCCTTAAATGCTTCGACCACCACCCTAGAAAATATGACTGGTGCATTCTTCAAGACAAAGGGCATCACTGTGTACTGAAAAGAACCCCATTATTTTGCAAATGTGGTCTTATGTCGATCTTCCTTAGAAATACTGATCTGGTGATAACCTGAAAATCCATATGTGAATGAGTATACCTCTTGTCCTCCTACATTGTCTAGAATTTCATCGGTAAAGGGTGTAGGGAATTGATCATGTAGGCATGCATCGTTCAACTTTCTTAGATCTACACAAATTCTTATTTCTCCTGTCTTCTTATCCTAGACCACCATAGGGATAATCCATTCAGTTTCTTCAATAGTTTCTATGATTCCCGCTTCCAACATTCTATCCAATTCAATCCTAACTTTCTACTTGATTTGGGTTTCGGTCTGTAAGGTCTCTTCTTGATAGGTCTTGCATCTGGTCTCAGAGGGATCATCATTTCTCCCATGGGCCCTTTAATTCCCTTCATATATGTGAACTTGGTTGGAAACAAGTCATGATATTCATGTAGTAGCTCTATGATCTTACTAATAATGGAATCATCCCAGTAGTCTCCCACATTTTCTAATTTAGGTTTTTTCTCTGTTCCAATATTAAATTTATTAATTTTGATAGGTTTTCCAACAAAGGGTAATTCAATCCCAGGCCCTTCTATGTCTTTGTGACCTTCAGTTTCTGCAATGTTTACATCTCTAGGGTCATCATCCTCATCAACATTAATATTGTAGCAATCCTGTAACTTTTGAAGAGGTGCAATCCATTCATCTCCTTCTTGGTTAAAAGGGAGGTTAGGTTCCTCCTCAAATACCATTTGTCTTACAATTTGTAAATCCTGATCTACTGTAGGGTACTGGATTTCAAATAAAAAGGTATCTATAAAGTTCTGAGTCATTCAATACTAGCTTGTAGTGATGAGGCACAGTTCTTCATGAAGATACCAGTTGATAGGCGTAGTATCTAAGGTGTTAATGAACTTATGCACCCAATTTTCTTTAGGGATGTTTCTCTAGGCCTCCTCACAACTTCACATGTGGTCCTTAAGACAACTCTATCCTATGTAACGAACTTCACATCCTTCTACTTGGTCTGAGAAGTGCACTGTCAATAATATGTGACATTGTACCCATTCTGCGATGTTCTTCTTATGTTCTCCCCACCATCTAGTTGGTGTGGATTTCAATGCCTCATACAGTGCCAACATCCTTTGTTGTGCTGGTACAAGTTTCTCAAATTCAACTAGAAATGTCTCTAGGTGATTCAAACCATCAAATGTTGGAATATTACTTACTTCTGTGTCAATCCAACGAATTTCTCTAGTAATCCTGGAACATCGTCGTGTGGATACTTCATACATCTTGTTCTGCCAATTTTCTAATGCCTCTTCTGAATCTGATGAACATTCACTTTCACTTCGCCAACTGATATTTCTGTCTGTTGTAGGATTAATGTAATCCTGTTGTCTTGTTGTTAGCTTCTAGATGTTCTCCAGCTCATACGTGCGGTCTACTTCCCTGATAGATTATGTGTATCTGGGTCCAGAGGTATGATGACTTTAAGGCCATTACCTTCATCTGGGTCCAGAGGTATGATTACTTTAAGGCCATTACCTTCAAATGTCATTCTTCTCTTCTTTAGGTAAAATAAAATCGAATTGTTGAAATCCTAATCAATTCCTAACATCGCAGGATAGGGACAAATATCATCAACAATTTTAATCATTTCGAAACCTGAGAATGTCCTTATCCCATCAATGTCTACAAGAACATGCTCTAATCTTCCAAAAGGGATCACCGCCTGTTGATTATCCATACTAAGCATGATAAAAGAGTAAATCGGTCTAGGTTTTCCCATCAGTGCCCAAGTCTGCTTCGTCATAACATTTACTTCTAATCCCAAGTCAAGGACCACATAGTCCACATCGTAATCTCCAATTTGAGCATTAAGGTGTAATTCCTTGTTTGTTCTCCTTTTCCTTGATACTTGATTCACAACTCTACTCAGAATAGGGTCTAGTCTCCCAATTTCATACTGTCTCACCAGGTGTTGTAATTTGTGTACAACCTTTTCATCTTTAATCAAATTGATACAGGTATATAAGAAGTCCATGAGCTTGCTTACCTCTTTTCCTTATCTAGCAGACTGATCAAATGCTGGTGGAATTTCACAGTCCCTTACTTCTGGTTGTGCCTTAGATGAAGAAGCTTGTCCTTCTACAAATTCTTTCCTTTCCTCTTCAAAAGTATGCCTCTCTCTCTTAGGATCAAACAACTATGCCTTCTCTGCAGCTCTTCTGATCCTTGATTCATCTGTAGTCTTTCCTAGAGTTATTATGTCTTCTCCTGTAACAACATCTCCTCTAGTAATAAAAGTGACTCTAGGGTATTCACCACGAGGTTCTATCGTTATCAATTGGATTTGATGGTTTCCTCCTCATCTCTCCCAGGGTTTGGCTAAAAATACTGGACAATATTCAATGACATGATCAAAGGAGTTACAATAGTTGCAAGTAGTACAAGGTTTCTCATAATCCCTTTCCAAATGTCCTAGCTTGCATAGTTATAATAGATGATCTGTCCTCTGCCTCGAACCATACCTATTCCTCATCCTCTCCCTCTGAATCCACCACGAGGGTTGAAGTTTCCTCTTCCTGGGGAGTTGAATTACTCATTATTTCCTTCTTGTTGTACTTCACCATGAATTATATATGTATCCCTTGATCTTTAATTCATGAGGTCATAAGCCCTACAATCATTCTCATCATGTCCCACAGACTTACAAAATGTGCAGTAAAGATTGGTAGGTGTCTGGACATACTTTTGCATATAATAGCATTCACCAGGGCGATGTCTCATTCTACATACCTCGCACCAGGGTATAGTAGCCTGCTTCAAAGGACTAGGTTCTCCAGAGGCCAAGTATTCATGAAATAGGGGACAATTATTCTTTTCATGGCCCTCTGATTTACATCTCATACACCAAATATATTCTCTTTTCTATTTTCCTTTATCTTTCTTCATATCTTTGACCCGTAAAGATAAACTAGTTAACTGATTCAATATTTGACTCATACCTGGGCTAACTTCTCCTATAGGGGATGCTTCTAGTTTCATGGTGATCTCCAAATATTCAGCTTGTGAAGAGACCTTCTATTGCATCAGAGGAAATCTAATGTGTGGTAGGAGAGAAACGATGAACCATTCTTTATTCCATTTTTTGGAATTTGAAAAATCAACCAACCTGTCAGAGTCTTAAATCTTTGATCAAACTCCCAAACAGGTTCAGTTACCTTATTCTTGATTTCTTTAAGCTCTGTAATGCACTGCGACTCTGACTTAGGTTTCTTGAATTCTGCACTCGACGTAGTCTTGATAACATTCCATGGTTTAGGCTGTCCAGGTCCTGAAAATAACTTCATATACTAGTTCAGAGTGCGATCCCTCAAGGTAGTACTAAAATGAGTTCTCTTAACAATTTCGTCGGTGACTTGCTTGATGCTCCATACAACTTCTCATAAGAACCAATGTTGGTTAGGGTCTTCAGATCCATCTCCTTTGAAGATGGGTGACCTCATTTCATCTGCCACAAATATTCCTTGGTTTCTTGATTGAGTATGTACTAAAATACTGGTAACAATACTCTGACTAATCTGAATACTCTGGTTAATTTGGTTACTTAATACTTCTAATAAAACAGGAGGAGTAATAGTACTTACTTCGACAGTAGGTGTAGTTCCTGAAGTTTTTGTCTCTCCTTGCTAAAATTCTTTGGTCTTTACTTCCTCTGTTCTTATGGATTCTGGATGCTCTTTGTCTATTAGACCTGCTTCTTCTCCACTATAGAATCCTTGATCTTCATAGTTCTTCTTAAATAGGTTCGCAAGAGGAACCTCCTTGAACAGTCTCCCACTGTGTGTGTGTCTAGCCTCTGTGTCACTATCATTTTTTGAATTCTTGAACATTAGCTTCATTGTATCTTTAGGATATTCTTCTCATGCAATAGCATCTTAATCCTCAACTTCAAGAAGTGTAGGAACTTCCATCTAGGTCCCTTAAATAAGTACCTCTCTGCTTGGCTATACAATTCGACTATGTGAATAGAAAACTCAGTAATGTACCCTCCAATAGTGCTATCAAACCAGGGATCCACCGCTCTAGACACATCGTTATCAACTCTCTTGAACTTCTTGATCAATGTTTTTGTCCAAACCACAGGTGGTTTAGATATGATCTTAACTTGGGTATATGCTAATCTAGATAACCACTCGTATAACTCCTTATGAAATCCTCCAAAGAAAATCTCGTGTATGTCGATGAAGGTGTACATTCCCAACCAATCTTCTGTACTAATGCTAGGGTTCTTGTTCTGGGCTTCAACGTAGTCCTTTTCTTGTTCTTCTATCCACTTTTGAATTTCTGTCTTCGATGGGAACCACCTTGACATTCCTTAAAAAACATCCCGGTCCTAGCAACAGAACCATTTGTTGGCACAAGGGAAGACCCAGGGTTCAAATCTTATAGCACACCAACAAACCCTAACTACTATCCCTTTCGGAAACACCTACGAAGCAGATGCAGTCTCACCCGAAGTAGCAATAGGGGGTTGCAGGACATAGGTGTCTACAACCAGAGGAAATGCAAAGTGGATCCAGGACAACAACACACAACAATCTAGATATTATTTACCCTTCCTAAGCTTACTTCACAAGTTATATCTCTAGTCCAACACAATAATGCAATAACAGTATAACAAATGACAAATAACACAACATCAATCACACAAAACAACAAGATATATGTGGTTCACCCTCTCCCTAGGGTTACGTGCACATAACTGCGTTTCTTGATATATTAGATGAAAATGTACAGTTCTATATGCACACTTAGCTTGCATATCTCTCTCTCTTTCTCTTCCTCTCTTCCCTCCCTGTGCACCCAGCTGTAGGGTTGATCTTCGCACCCATCTAAAGATCTTATAATACAGTCTCAATACTATCCTCTACAACAATACTCAACAATGAACAACAACCATAGTATCAACGAACCAACCTAAAACGAACCATCCCAAGTCTTCTAGACCTTTATTTATACATTACATAGCAAAGTCTAGGTGTCAAAACCCTAGATCGAAAACCCTAGGTCCAAAACCCTAGGTCCACTTGACCCACATTTTCAGGGCTTCTCCATCCTGTCTTTCCTTCTTTTCCATGAGGTGCTCCAAAGCACTCATTGATGTCTTCTTTCGCTTGTTGAGTTGTCCATGATCCATATTCTTTGTTGCTTTGTCCCTGATAATCCATAATGCACCACGATAATAATCAACATCCATTGTCTACCAATCAACAATCAGGCCCAATTAAAATATACACAGGTCTCTTTTCAACTGTGAACAGACTTCAAATATATGCCTGATTACACACAATATTCATCATATCAATCACAAAAAAAAAAGTAAACCAAAACATAAAACTTGAGCCTTATCACTGTGGATATAACTTCCTTCTAAACAATTTGTAGTCTATGTGATGTTCCAATATAATATATGAAGTGAACAGAACCAACTACACAGGCATTATGTTTTAAACTTGCTAGAACCTTAATCAGGCTTAGAAAAACCACACAGGTGTTTCCATTTGCAATGAAGACCATGCTGGTAAAAACACACTCAGCGAAACCATAACAAAAAGGAAAACAAACCTCGATTGTATGCAAGTGAATGTTTCATTTGTATTCCAACATTTTTACTATACAAGGATGAGACAGAGACTTGGCGAGAGAGCATTTGTTTTAAAGACCTCCATAACCATTCATTGATACTCAATACTTGACAACCCCAGAATGTGCCCGAGGTGAGAAAAGACAATGGAGTCTAAATCAAGCTCTGTCAAAATTAGATGCAGGGAAGAAACATGAGTTTGTTCATCCTTAAACAACAACACAAAGAGCCGAAGGTATTTCAAGACTTATATCAACCATAGGAAACAATACCTTTCGAAAAAGACACAGTAGTGAGCCACACAATCTTACTTATTACTTCAAGTCCTAGACGGAACCAATGATCAACACCCGAGGAGAGAAAAGATAGACAAAGTAAAATAACCCAGTGCACATGGTGCATTTAACACTTGCAGAGGAGAGGCAAGGGTTAATTTAATAGTGACATTTATAAAAAATATATATAGAGATATAACATCCCTTTCCAATACTAAAGAGTCGAACAAATTGACAACAACACCAGTGAGGAAACACTCGTCCTTTTGAAAGAATGCTTAGATACAATGTGTATTAATCCAAAACTAGACTGCATGTATTAACATTAGGGCCAACCAAGATTGGATCTTGGGATACTTTGGTGAAAAGGAAGTAAGAACGGGCCAATGACCATGAATTAGGGTTTGAAGAAAGAACACATCAATTGTTGGCAATTTATCTGAACTGGGTAAGGGTTACCACCACGACTATGAGGGAATGAGTTAACTGATAATAATACACACAAAAAAACCCTCCATCATCAATGTAGAGCCATATTGTGCCACCGTTCACTTATTATTCCAAAGAGACCCATCATGATACTAAATTGACTAAGCAAACAACCAATGTGAAACTTAAAATACTCATTTATTTACTTGCAATCCTAAACATTTATCATCATCGCAGAGAGCCATAACACACATCTACACAATCAAAATACTCAAGAACAGACATAATCCAAGCATCACTGAGCCATCATTTGGTTCATACAACATAGAATACATCATGAATGGAGAGAAAAATAATCATAGTTGTGGAAAAATGCTTAAATGGTGAGTTGGTCGAGCCTTCTTTCTTCCAAGAGCTTGAAAATGCGGAGCTTCACAACCAATAGAGAGAAAAAGGAAAAAATGGAACAATGCTAGGGTGACAGGAGATAGGGAAAGTATGGAGTGACATGCAGTAAATGAACGTCTCTTCCATCACCTGACCCATTCAATTCGAAGTACGAGACAACCCAATAAGCATCACATTCACCAATAATTAAATAATATAACCAATGCGTATTCAATACCAAACCATCGTGAAATATGTGACGATATCCATTGCATAGTTCACTGCCCAATATCATTTACACGTTAACCCTTGCCATAAATCCATGCCATAATATGTATTAAAATTCTATATGCACCTCCATTCAAATCTAATGAAATTCACATAGTCCACTAACCAACAATAGCATAATAGTTAGGAATACCACTAATATCCTTTTACTTTTCCATTCAAACTTGCATATAGTCCTTTATCATAGCTCAAACATATAACTTCTTTCCCTTTGTTACACTTTAGGATATTTTCATAGGTTTTTTTGTTTTGTTTTGATCGTGCTACCATTAAAATATCTCTTGCATATATGTGGCTAGGTAATGGATCATAAGGATTAGTGACAAGGTTAAATCATAGCAACTGTAAATAACATTCTCCTCATAACCATAAAACTGTTTTGTATCACAAAAAGCATTCCACAAAAATGCATCATCCACCTATTATCATGTCAAATGAAACCAAGACTGCATTGTAAAAAATGTAGGGTTGTGTAGGAAGCATACAAAACAACAACAAAACATTTATAATATATCTATCCTTGCGCCTCTAGAATACAAGGGGATGCCACCTACTAGTATTATATTATTAGCATAGTTAAATAATAGGGATTTAGCAATACTTTGTGGGCGGAATTCATCATTATGATTTTAATCGTCAACAAATATGAGAGCATAAGCTTAGATATGCCAACAATGTATATGCAGATAATAGATCATGAAACTATGCTTCTAGCATTAACTAATATCAATTAAAGACTATGAAAATTATAAGAATCTTGTTCATTGGGTAGCAAAATAAGGAAGTTCTCTGTTGGGAAGAAGCTATAGTATTTTTCTCAAGAAAATCTTGAGTGTTCCTATATGCAATTATTTGAGCAAATTTCATTCCCACCTTCAATTGATATTGTTCTCTTAATTTGCAAAAAACAAGCAAGGCATGTAAAATCTACTGAGAAACTAGTCTATTTCACACATTGACAATTGTAAAAATAAAAGAGATAATCTTCACTAGGTTAAAAATGCAGATTTTTCAAGGTCATTGGTTATGTTTCTTTCATTGTGAGGTACACAAAATTCACATAACATAATCAAAATCAACATTATTGTTCAAACTTCAATGATATATACCTCCACTATCTGATTAAGAACATAAGTAAACTACTCTGAAATAAAACTAATTTGAACAACATGTAAAATTATTGCAAGTGCAAATCTAAACCAACAAAAAATAAAATGGAAGTGTGGAATGAATTGGTGGGCCTACCCAATCAGTTTCACACAACTAAAATATTACTATTCTAAGGGCGAATTATACACACAATAATGTTTTTGGCACACTTATACTAAGAGTGGAGGGTGAATCAATATGGAAATGTTTTTCCTTTTCTTACAATCTCTATCAATTTATTTCTTCATCAGTCCTAAGTAGTTAATAAGAAATGCACATACAAATATATAATACACACTACATAGATATTTAATGTGGAAACTCAAATGGGAGAAAAAAACATCTTAATAAAATCTTGTAGGCATGAACCTACTATTGCAATGCTTGTTGGCACCAACCTGCAAGAGATACCAATCCCTTTGACTGAGCAACAACTCAATGATGTTTGTAGGAATCGACCTCTTGGAGACACCAGTCTCATTGACTAAGCACCAACTCAGTAATAATGTTTGCAAGTACCAACCTGCAATAGACACCAATCCCCTTAGCTTAGCACCAACTTAGCACTACCTATAGATACCAATTTTATTGGAAATATCAATCTCTTCAAGTTTCCCATAATACAAGGTTATCTATTACATTCAAGCCTTTATATAAGCTAATCTACAGTTCTGTCTCTTCTATCAAAATTCACAATCTTGCATAATTTCAAAATTTCCTTTGTCCTTGCACCTCCCAACCTCCCTTGCATTATATTCCTTTCATTCTATAACATCCTTAGACCTCAAATACTCAAATATTCTCTTCACATGATTCACACTTTCTCTACTCACTCTTCCATCCTTTTTCAATTCTTCTTCTTGAATTGGATTTGAACATTGTTATTTATACAAAAAATACATCTAAAGTTTTGTCCACATATCCAAATAATGTTTCCATGTGGTTGGCTCCAAATTCCTTTGAATCTGCAGAAATATCCTTTGAACCCAGTCTTCAATCACCTTTCATCGCACACTATATTCTTCTCTATAAATATAATGAACCATGATTCTCAATAGACATTGGATCATATTAAGGTTCAATCAAATCGTTGATCTATTTCATTGTCCACCAATGTACCCTTAGTGCTCAGCAGTTATTTGATCATATTCTCAATTAAATCTCACTCGTTGATCTCGTTCCTCACAACATAATTTCATTGTTCATCAATCATTT
The DNA here is from genome assembly GCA_010110895.2 of Picea sitchensis. Classification (NCBI taxonomy): domain Eukaryota; kingdom Viridiplantae; phylum Streptophyta; class Pinopsida; order Pinales; family Pinaceae; genus Picea; species Picea sitchensis. Next base: position 3,342 of record SNQJ01S0165917.1, on the reverse strand, counting down.
GATCATCCTTGATTATATCACAACCATTAATATGATTCCATGTCCATCTCAACCTGTAACACATCCTTCGTGCATGGTCATCGTCCGATATGGATCTCAGATTAATCTAGATTGATGATCTAGTTCTCACATAGTTTAATCCTTTAGATTACAACCACAATCCATTTAAATGTTTGAATAGCATCATCTTTTGATATGTTATATTGATGGTTTCACCATGGGTATAAGGCATATATTTTCATACTTATGTGGCCTCCAAATTACACCCTCAAGTTCCATCGCACTCATTTTTCACCCATACTTAGAAACATTTCTAAGTATTTTATCGTGGGTCTATCAGACATTAGGATCCATCGAGTTTCTCACCCCCTGAGCCATTCAATATTTGATAAGTGGAAACCTCCAAGGATGTCATATCTCTCTCATATTTTGGGTCATCTGATTACCCTCTGGGTCATCTAATCACCCTATGGGTACTTAGTCATTTCCTTGAAATCTCTTGGTACTTGGTCATTCTTAATACTTAGCCAATTCTCGATATTTCACCATGTGTTCCGTGGGTCTACAACTTTCCTCGACTCCATAGTTGTGACTTCGTCCGTTTGAATGATTCTTGACACTTCGTCAATTTTTAGAGTCTCACTGTGGGTCCATGGGACATCTTCATTCAACCAATTCCTTCTTGATACTTAGTCATTTATTAAGACATCTTTTCCCAACCGACTCTTGGTACTTAGTCATTTTTCAATATCGTATCGTGGGATTTGGGTCTACGACATTTTCCTTATTTTTTTGACCTCATCCATTCAACCAATTCTTAATAATTTTTCATTTCTTTGAAATATTACTATGGGTCCATGGGTCTATGACATTTTCCCAACTCTATATCTGTGACCTCATCTGTCCGATTGATTCTTGACACTTAGTTGATTTTTAAAACTCCTATCACGGGTCTCTTACACTTAGTCAATATTTTAATTCTCACCATGGGTCTATGGGTTTGCTCTCATTTCTTCACATACTCTTGATTCTCTGTCATTCTCACTATCTCCGCAATGTATTTCTACTTAGTCATTTTTCAAGATCTCTCGTGCTTATGTTGTAGATGAGGTGGCTTCCATGTAGACGTCTTCTTCATGCACACTAGATTATGTGGCATCAATACGTGTCCTAACATGTGGAACTGTACATGGCATCATGGATGTGGACTTCCTATGATGTGGCATTCATATGAATAGCCACATGGCACTGATGAGGTAGCTATCATGGCACTAACATGGATGAGTTGGCCTACCAAGTATCATAACCCAATATTTGATCTTAACCATTGATCTAAGGAGATGAACAATTAGGATTTATCTTGTTCTAGGTCCACAGTTATCTACGTCAAAAGTTAACACATTCAACATGGTTCCATGACTCTTTCACTCACATTCAAATTACATAAAAGTTTTTTTTCAATATAAACATTTTGAAATCGTGTTTCCTTGTGGATGTGGGATATATCCGAATCTTTATTTCTACGGTTTGGTTAACTTAGGCCTTCTTACCGGGTTTTTTTCTTCTAATCCCTTCCACGAGGTTGTATTTTCCAATCTACTCCTCTTTTGCAGTATTATTTCCATGGGGCTATCTTCATTTGACTTCCAATATCACCATACCTATGCAACCCAAATTATCCGAGGTTGATTATTCACAATCATTCTATTTTCATACAAAACCTGATTACTACACTAAACATTCTCTTCTTCTTCTATATGGTTTGTTTAAGATATTTGTAGTCTCCCCTTGTCTTTGGTATAAATTACATTCATGGCTATTACAATCCTTTCTACCTTTAACATCAATGACAAGACAATTTCCAACAAACTCTCCCTTTTCCATTGATGGAAAAATGTCTCTCTTTATGCAAATCTCCCCCTTTCTCTATATTGCAACATGTATCTCTTTTTGCAAATCTCCCCCTTTCTTTGTATTCCCCCCCTTTGACATCAATGTAAAATGGGTTCTCTCCCCCTTACATTGTATTCTTTATTCTCTGTTATGAAACCAAGACCTTTCTTCTCATATTTTTTCATCTCTCCTTAAGCTTGTACTCCTCTTGGAGTACTTTAGTGACTAGATGAAATAGATACCACCCCCAATTTATGTCTAAGATACTCAAATGCCTCTCTAGGAAGATATTTTGTAAAGATATCAACAACCTTTTACTTTGTGCCAATATATTCCAGCTTGAAATTATCTTATGTGACTTTCTCTCTTAAGAAATTATACTTTATTGGAATGTGCTTTGTCTTCGAATGCATGATAGGATTCATGGAAATATTTATTGCCCTAGTATTGTCACACAATATTGATATTGGTTGATTATACTCTACCTGAATTTTCTTCAACATTTGTTTCATCCAAAGGACTTGTGTACAATATGCTGCTACATCAATGTATTCCACTTTTTCCTTGGATAGGTAAATTGATAATTGCTTCTTGTTGAACCAATACACTAGACTATTTCCTAGAAGGAACGCTCCACCATTGGTGCTTTTTCTATCATCTTCACTACTTGCCCAATTTGCATCTCTGTAAGATGCCAAGGTAAAGTATTTTCTTGTGGGATACCATAAACCAAAGTCCAACGTCCCTTTCAGATATCTGAATATTCTTTTTACTTCCTACACATGTGTCTCCTTTGTTGCAACTTGAAACCTTCCAACTAACCCTACTTCCTGCATTATATATGGCCTTGAAGAAGTCACATATAGTAGGATTCCTATCATTGATCTGTATAGAGTTTGATTAGCTTCCTTTGATTCATCATCTTTTCTTAGTTTACAACCAGTTACCATGGGTGTGTTGATAGGTTTTCAGTCTTCCATTTCAAACTTCTTTAGTATTTCCTTGATGTATTTGGTTTGAGAAATACATATGCCTTTGCTGGTTTGGGAAATCTGCAATCCTAGGAAGGGGGATAGTTCTTCAAGCATGGAAATCTCAAATTATTTTTGCAAATATTCTACAAAATTTTAACTCATTCTATTAGCATTACTTCCAAAAATGATGTCATCCACATAAGCTACAATGATTAGCATATCTGCATTGTCTATTTTGATGTAAATATTGCTATCTAATGTTCCTCTTTTGAAACCTTTTTGTTGCAATTACATGTCAAGTCTCGAATACCATGTTATGTGATCTTTCTTTAATCCATAAAGCACTTTCTTCAATCTATAAACACAATCTCCATTTTATTAAAATAATAATCCTTTAGGATTTTCAATGTACACTTCTTCCTCTAAATCTCCATTCATGAATGTTGACTTGACATACATCTGATACACCTTAAAA
>SNQJ01S0165915.1:4675-21036 GCA_010110895.2 Picea sitchensis | reverse complement strand
ATTACGATGTTGAAACAATATATAGTGAAAACCCTTGTGATTTCAGCTCATGAATAGCGACTACAGCGAGACTAGGAAAACGAAAGAGACAGCAGTAGAAGCAAAGGAAGTAAACGTCGAGCGAGGAAAGGAAGCAGGCTTAGGTGTTAGGTAGTGTGGGCCGGAAGCTGGGCACGTGGGCCTCATGCAAGAACCCACGATGCCAGTCTTATCTGCGTATAATTATTTCACGATTAAATTTTGTTATTTTATTTATTTATTTTTTTGTTATTTATATGTTTTTTGTTTATTATTATTTTAAGCGTAATATATTAATGGTTCAAAATTATTTTATTTTAAAAGAGGTTTCAAAAAATTATTTATTTAAATTTTAAATAGAATTAAGTTAAATTAAATGAAATTAAATTATAGGTGGATTTATTAACAAAAAAATATTTAATTAATTAAGACATGATGAATTTTTATATATAAAAGTAAAACAAAGAAAATTTGGAGCTTTCGTGGAAATTGAACCCCGAGACCTCCTTCACAGTGAAAGCTTGGCTGTGTTTTGCCCTACCAGCATGTCGTTGTTTCATTACAATTAATTTAACATTTAAATGCTTGCTATCATACCCAAGATCGCATGCCAAACTATCAAGTGCCTTTTAGAGCCAAACAGGTCACATGACAAGTTATCAAGCGCCAAAGACATAAATAGAGGAGCCCACAAATGGACGTATGTGCTCAAAGCGACGTCTTAAGAAGAACACTAGCGTCGAGAAGGAATTTACATAAGCATACAGTTATGCAGCGTGCTCGGCGATAAATTAATAAACATGGAGTCGGGGTCATTTTAATCAAGTTATGGCTCAAGTGAAGGGCACCGAGGACTAGGACGAGGAATGAGGCGGCATATGCATTAGGAGATTAAGCCTAGGAAGTGGCGAGTAATGTGCAAAGATAGCGTAGCCACAGGACAAAGGAACCAATATTTATTTTCATAGAGGCGAAGAAATGAAGCTTAGATGCTTAAGCCTAACCTAACCACTTCCCCTAAAGAAAGTAACATTTGTTTACAAACAAGTAAAAAAAAAAAAAAAAAACTTATTCCTAACCCTATTTCTAAGTTTGGTAGCACCAATTTGAAACGTCATGGAACTCACCCTGATAGCTTTGGTGGATGCGGGTCAAAGCATACAGGATAGTCAGGACTCGAAGGAGGAGGTCGAGGCGAGGAAGCGTCGTCGCAAGCACCGTCGACACCACCACCACCATCGCCCAAGCTAGCCCTCATCTGGCAACCGTTGAGATCATCAACAGAGACTTTAAAGGGGCGACAACCGTCAGAGACTGAAGTGGAACCCCCGCCCGTGCAGGGCCGAGGTAATCCGAGCGTCAAAGGGATTTAGGGGGAGTACCTCCACCTGAATACATCACGTGGGAGTTGCAAAAGATAAAAATTCCGGAGTTTTCCAGAATTACCAGTGAACCCGCGAAAGCATGGTTGGAAGGCATGACTAGGTAATTTTCCCTAAGGACTATCGTCCAACTCGAAATCGCCATTTTCGGATGAGACAGCATGCACAGTGGTGAGCTGGAAAGATTAGCGCACCTTGCGGGCAAAGTGTCTTGGGAACTTTTGAGGAGAGAAGTTCGAGGAGAAATATCTACCCGGCATACTACGAAGGAACAACGAGGTTGGGGCATTTCATGCCTTAGTCTAGGGAAACAAAACGGTAGAATATGAGATCAGGTTTATGGGCGGTCAAATATGTCGTATATGGATAATGACCAGCGACGGCGGACTTCATCTATGGATTGAACCCTAGGATAAGATCTATGGTGAAGATGTGGATCCGTCTTGGTCCAGTGGGCGGTGGAAAATCGTTACCGTGGAAGAACATATGAACTGACTAGGGGTGCAGAAAGGCTGAACATTTTGGCATCGCCCGAGGATTAAATAGGAAAGGCCCGAGGACATTTCCTAGGGGAGAGACTCAAGGCCACCACCATATGGTGGCCTTGAGCCCTCTCCCCTAGGAAATGTCTGCGGGGATTTCAATGGCAGCTGATCACGACACCTCGATCATCTCGACGCCTTGAGCAGTCCGATGGGACAAGTATAGTCCTAGGATCACTGCCCAGGAAGACACGAGACACTTCTGTTGAGACCCCATCCTCACTATTTTCCCACCTCGAGAACATGTTTCTCGAAGGTGGAATGTATCTTCTTTCACCTTTTGACTTAGACATCGGGGATTACACGAGGAGCCCTATACTTCATTTCTGATCCGCGATTGAACTATTAAGTGATACACATAAAACTTAAAGTTATGAGAACATGAATGTTTAAATGTTATTTTGATGATGATGTATATGATCGATCTACTACGTGCATGTGAATTTTATGAATGATTAAATGTTATTGATGATGTATGTAATGCAATCTATTATGTGAATGTAACTTTCACGAATGTTTAAATATTCTTGATGATGTTGTATATGATGTGACACATTGTGAGAATGAAGAAAATAATGAATGTTTAAATGCTATTAAGATGATGAGGATATTATGCAATCTAGTTTGATAATGATAATCTTGTGAATGATTGTGAATTTGAATTATGGGATGATACAGTCCTATTTCTAGTGGGAAAACTTTGATGTTAACTTATCGATGCAGGGGATACCAAAGTCAAATGATGCTAGTATGCAATTACATGATGATAATGCATAGAAAAATTTGAGTTGTGTGGACTAATCATTTGCCGAAGGGTTATAGGCTATGAAATAGCCAAGGTATGATGATGATGAAAGTGTATATGGGACCAGCGACCCGAGAAACATTATGGTATGAATATTGTATATGGAAATTATATATTGATTTGAATGCATTGCTCACGATACGGACTATTGCATGATTTTGTGGTACCTAACCTTTGCCCAAAAACCAAATAAGCGATGACAAATACTCTCTAACAATACCGGTGCCGTATATTCCATTGTAGAGGTGTTGAACCTGGTTAAATTAGGAAGGTGGAGGCATTTCCACCCGTGTATCCTCCATTATAGGTGGGCCTGCATGGTAGGGAATTGGACCCTAGATATATGATTAGGAGGGTGGAGGCATTTCCCACCCGTGTATCCCTGGACAGTCACGAGGGCAGTCTTTGGTTCATGCTCCCCAAGGCATTAATGATGAGGGTATGGAGTTACCTACTAGGAAGCTTCTTGAGACCATGACACTTCCTGCAGGTTCTGTTGGAAGTTAGGTCCCGGTATATTTGTATCCAAGAATAGTCCTAACGAGAAGGAGGGCCGGATAGAATGAGTTGGAAAGTAGGTTAGGAGAAGGATGGAAGTAGAATAGTTGAGACTATATGGAGATCTGTCTTCCGGTGGAATTTGATGAAAGAAAAATGTGTATAAATGAATATTCATGATTAAGTAACTAACCACCGTTGTTTAAACATAAATTATTGATGGAACAATTTGTGATTAAGCGAATTTCAATTGATGATTGTTGTCTTTTTTAAAAAGACTAGTCTTCATTTGGATTGGATGCATGCATAAAATACTAAAGGATAGCCAGTTTGATTATTAGTACATGCGATAATTGTATGTACTAGCTACACATACATTTCTTGAACATATACACTAGTATGTATGAGTTGTCTTGATTTACTTACTAATAATATAGGTTACTTGTTATGAATATGTGAACCATGTTCTTGTTCTTTGTACCATAAGATGATACTGCCAACGAGACGAAGTTTCCTGAAGTGTGGGTGTATGTACTGACCCTTGATTATTAAGTATAATTAATTAATAATATAATCTAAAATTGTTTATTATATAATATTAACTAAATTAATTATCATTAATTAATTGTTCATAATTAATCAATGGTTATTTAGTTATTAATCAACTCTTTAATTATGAGAGTAAATAATTAATAGGGTTGATAGTAAATTATTAAAACTACGTATATAAGTGGGATAACAAACATTAAATAAAAGATAGGAGCATTAAATAAATGAGATAAGGTGTTAATTAATGGAATATGAAACAAAGTGGTTAAGTATACAACAAAGGGATAAAATAAGAATCCAGAGATAAAAAGGATGTGGGAATGGATAAAGAATAAAGGAGTTAGGTGAGGAGGTAATGCGGGGGGAGTCGGTGAAGGATGGATAAGGAATGGAAGGAGTTGGAAGGGAGACCATTCTGCGGGAGTTAATACATGAGTTTGGGAAACTCTGAAGTATTGAGAGCCGAGGAGCTTTGAATTGAATTATTAACTTTCAGATTGAGGCAGGTTGTGTTGTGACATATTGATCGGCGAGCACAGTTGCTAGAAGGTTTGGGCTGGAGGTAGGATATCTAAAGTGAAATATCCACAGAGCTAAATCGTTTTCCTAGTTGTGAGAATTGGACAATAGTTTCGACAGTGTACCTACGTGTTCTGTGAGTATTATTAGTAGAGTAGCGAGGAGAAGCGACAAAAAGCATTACGACAAGCGAGAAGTGCTTGTCGAGAGTTAAGGTATTTTATTCGAGTTTATGCATTGTTTTACTTATATTTATTACTCATTGATAAATTTTTACTTGTGTAAAGTGTTGAGAAAATTTGGAATAATTCTTCTTTTATGAATCTGGTATAAATTTTTGTACATTTGGTAGGATTTGGAAGAATTTTTAGATGTTAATTTAAACCAGTCATTCTACGAGGAGGCGCAAACCTCCTTGTTCCTATTTTTAAAAATGGGGATAAAACATTCCCTCTAATTATAGAGCCATTATGATTAGATTGATTTTAGCCAAGCATTATGGAATTATTTTTGGAAAAGAAGATCAACTTATCGCTAGAGCATTGACGGTAAAAGAGCTAAAAGAGCATTTGCTGGGTTTAGGAGATATCATTCAACTATCGCCATGTACACCTTTAGGATCATTAGAGAGAAGTTCCTTAATCTTTGAGAAACCAATCTTTTTGTTGTTTAGTTGACTTTAGAAAATATTTTTGACATGGTTCCTAGGAAAAACCTTTGGAATAGGTTGGAAGAGATAAAAGTGCCTCTTGAGTTGAGGGCTGCTACAATAAGGATGTATAAGAAGCGTTATTTTTGAGTTTAAAAACAACGAGGGATGGTCAAAATAGATTAACTAGAATATTGGATTCAATCAAGGTTGTCCCTTGTCCCCTACCTTTTGGCATATACATTGATAAGCTAGAAGAATGCTTGGAAAAAGCGAGTTGTCTAGAGCCCTACCCTTGCCCCAGTCATCAATCTTCTTCTTTATACCAATGATATCATTCTTATGGCAGGAGTGTAACATCCCTTTCATGCATGCTTGAAAAACTTATTATTGAGACACTTGCTGCCGTGTCCCGGACTTTTCTGATGTTGATACATTTATACTTGATTATGATCGATTGGCCAGGCGACATGATGTGTTACTATTTGAGTGTAGGCAGGTGCTATTGACTCATTTTTTATTGAGTGTGTGTAGGGTTTTGGGAAACCTTGAGGATGCAGAGGCATCGGTAGAACCTTGGACTCCAGGCGGAGTGAGAGAGGTGTGCTTTTAAGGTTGATTTATTTCTTGTGATATTTCATTGATTTGTGATATTTGATATTTGACATTTCTGACATGATTGATGATGATGATGCAGACTACTTACGATAGATTACCCGACCAGTTTCCACATATATAGATGAGGGAGCCTGCGATTTCGAGAGGTTGAGGGGAGAGGGGTGGACAACAACCATACCACAGCCTACTAGCACTCCGTAGTGGCTCCCGGTATGGAGTTAGCACAATTACCTAGTTTGAGAGATAAACGATGTCGTGAGGGAAGACTAAAAAAGTCACTCAAGAATAATTCTAAAGGGCACATAATAAGGAGAAATCCTTATTAGTTAGACAACCCTTATTCTCTCACAAGATCACCCGAGTGGAGTGCTGACTCCAATGGTTGGACAACTACAAAAACCAGTCAAGGGAGAGTGGCACCCTTGGAGAGCATGGTGCATCCTGAAGAACTTGCGTCGCACAAAGAAACACAAGAAGCGGTGGCACCCTTGGAGCATGTGGTGCGTCCTAAAGAGACGTCGCATTGATGTGGATGAAGGAAAAACACCTAATTAGCCCTAAGATAGTAACGCCTTAATAAATTCTGAAAATGACACCCCTAAACTAAAATGGAGTAGATGCTGTTCAAATTCTAAATATAGTAAAAAAAAATTCTCTAAGATAAAAGATAATTTGGTTTAACCCTAAAGAATGAATTTAACTCTAACTCTGAAAGGGCCTAACCCTAATTCTAAATGAATAGCTCCAATGAATCTTGACCTACGATCCTTTGCACCAATATCATTGTAATAACAATTAACCTAACAACCATTAAAATAATTAACCAAAACATAATTATAAGATTTTAGGCTAGAGTTCGCACATCAATGCAGTACAAGGAGAATACAATTTTTAGAAAGTACTTGAGCTCTAGTTCACCTGGATTTATTAGCGTTAACTTCTTCCAACTACAACCAATATATCAGCGGATACATTTTAGTTAACTCAGAATATAAATTTCATTGAAGGACTCTCCTTCCTTAACCGCAACCTACAATGAGAGTTCATTAACTTATTGAAAACATAACTCCCTTATGAACGCAATAGTTTTTTCAAAATTAAACTAATTCATAAATAATGAATACCAAAGACATAGTTTTGATTGACAGAACGCATGACCATTAGTGGATAAATTGAATGCTTAAGGGATTAAACTATATTCTTTAAACTCATACATAAACTCAGATTGAACCAGTAGTAATAAAATTATTTAACAATGGGTATAAAATATATATATATATATGAATTTAAAAAATAAAATGAAAACATGCTTAGCGCTTTTACCTTTGGGTTTCCTTTAAAAAAAGGGAAAAAGGAATAAAAAGGAAAACTTAAAAGAAATATGATTGGGGTTTGAGACTCCATAAAAGAAAGGGAAGGAGAAGATAGGAGTGAATATTAGGTATTGTTATCTTTTATGAAACTTGAGAATGGTGATTGTGAGAGTTAGGATTTCTACATTTGTATTAAGTGGTAGCTCATCCTTGGAGGCGAGCTGAGAAGCTAGACATATCTTCTGGTTCTTGTGTGTCTCCTTTGCGGCTCGGGGGGCTTCTGGGAAAGAAGGGTACCCCTAGATTTGGTTGGGATGTACTGGTGAGGTCTCGATGGTCGTCGAGCGGGAGTTGCATGGAGCAGGAGCGACATGGCGCGCATACAACTCTTGAGAACGGTGCTGAGGCAACGGTGTGATCTTTAAATTTGTAGTTAGAATGCATGGTAATGGAGTTGTGAAATTTATGAAGATGAATTTGCGTAAATGTTATTTGTTGTTCTGGACTGTGTAATTTGTTTCTTAGTGATTGTTCTTGACTGTGTAATTTTTATTAACTATTTCTCTGGTAGATAAAAATTTATTTAGGGTTGATTCTTTGATGTAATTTTATGATTTATTGTGATGGAACCCTAACCCTTTCTCTTACATGATATTTGTCCCTTGTTGACACCTTGGGAGGAGATAAGATCAATATTCTTGTAGTGATGCAGCAGTGTATTTTAAATATTGTGTATTTTTCTTATTCAACGTAGCTTGTTGTATCTCGTAGAAATTTTAAATCTCATTTATTTTATCCAAATTTTTGTTTATACTAGTATAGTAGAAGCTATTGAATCCATAGTTCTGTGAGAATTCATGGATACACAAGTTTCTTTTAGTACACCAATAAAAATTACATTGTGAACCTACGGACCAATTTCCCACAAATGAGTAAGTAAACTTGGACTACTTGATTAAGGTTTTTAGTCTCTGATTCCTCTTTTAGTTAATGCAGCAAGTAGACCCTAAGATCTACGCATTTACGCCTACTCCCCTTTTTCCACCAACCTTATCAGGTGTAGGAACAGTGACTCAAAACCCTCCTTGACTGCTTGTTTGTTTCCTGTTGACAGTGAAGAGCTCCGGTGGGTGAGAGAGTGTCAGCCAGCGTCCCCCTTTTTACAGAAAAAATTCTTAACTCCTTGGTTATAAGTTTCCTCTGCATTGCTTCCCTATGACTAAGCGCTGAAGTGGGAATGTGCGGCCCTTAGTGTGTGGACGGAGGCATATTGATGACCTGACCCAACCATTTCTGCTGGTGTGGAATCGGGGTTGCGGCTGTGACCGTGTGGGTGTGAGTTCCTGTCATGTGAAATGTTATTGTTTCCAGTTGACCGTGTTTTTCTTGTTCACGTCTTCCGTCCTGGTGTGATGGCGTTTGATTCCAACCTCTGCAATCCGGTGCTACAGTGACTCAAAACCCTCCTTGACTGCGTGCTCGTTTCCTGTTGACAGTGAAGAGCTCCGGTGGGTGAGAGAGTGTCAGCCAGCGTCCCCCTTTTTACAGAAAAAATTCTTAACTCCTTGGTTATAAGTTTCCTCTGCATTGCTGCCCTATGACTAGGCGCTGAAGTGGGAATGCGCGGACCTTAGTGTGTGGATGAAGGCATTCTTGATGACCTGACCCAACCATTTCTGCTGGTGTGGAATCGGGGTTACGGCTGTGACCGCGTGGGTGTGAGTTCCTGTCATGTGAAATGTTATTGTTTCCAGTTGACCGTGTTTTTCTTGTTCACGTCTTCCGTCCTGGTGTGATGGCGTTTGATTCCAACCTCTGCAATCCAGTGCTAACCTCTCTTACCTCGTCTCTGCTTGCGATCCCAGATCACCCCTTTTTATTCGCCTGCGCTGGTCTTGAACTCTCTGCGATACGGCCCAGATTTTAAGTTGCTTATGGTGGTTCCCTCATTGACCACTGGTTCGTTAACCCTAAAACTGTCGCTGGTGATATTATCGTGATAACGGGAATAGTGTCATAACTTGTAATTTCCACCTTGAGGAATCTCGTTTTAGTAAAAAATAAAGAAATGGTCTTGATCAACGTTCAGGATTTATGAACTGTAGCCGTTGGTCGATTCCTTGAGTATATGAATGCCACTATAATGTAATCCCTATGTTTTTCCTTAGGCTTTTATTTAATATGTAAAGGTAAATGTAAAGTTAGGGTTAGACACAGGGCGCAACTATTGAATTCTGTCTGCAATTTAGTTGAGTGCAAAATGAAGTGTTGATTTTTTTACTGGTATTTTAAGTTACTGTTATTTTGATTTCTGTTTGCAATTTAAGTTACTTTGATTTTAATTACTGTTCTTTAAAATACGGTTATTTTAATTTATGTTATGTAAATTACTGTTATTTAAATTACGGTCATAGCCACTTATAGCAGTCTGGTTTATATTGTTAAGACGGACTAGATTGTTTTACCTTCCATAAAATCTTGACCTATATATATATATTATATTAAAGGTAGTGGAGTGTAATATAATATAATGGGAATGTTAATGAGTTGTAATATAAGTAGTGAAACGATTTAATGTTATAGAAATTATTGTTGACCACATACCCAAAGCCAGGTAATAGATATTCATTACAAGGTTAATTAACATGAACGGGGTTATGACAGTATGTAATATAAAGCAATTGAAATAATGCGAAGGTAATAAAGGGAAATTTTTTAATGTAATGTTATTATTGGTTTAGAGTACGAATCGATGCAAAGGATGTTGGTCATATGCTTATGGTAATGTAATGCTAATAGTATTGTTGTTTTCTGTTAGTGATTAGGGAAGGAAATGTTAATGCTCAAGTTAATGTTATGAAACTGATAATTTAATGGTTCTAAATTGATGGCACTAGGATTACCATTATAACGATCCTAAGTAATTGAACCCTTTGCTCTCAGTATAAGCTTTATTACTCTATGATGTACTCGATGATCTTGACTCAGTGGTTCTAGCTAGATGCATGATTGTTGGTGATTGGTGGTGAGTCAGATTTCTTGCACCTTGTTATTAGAATGTTTGAGTAATTGGTGATCTACTGCACTAATCAATATTGATGAAAATGGATTGATTTAGAGCCATATTATTACCGCGTGGTTGATTAAATTTAAAATGCGAAGGCTAAACAGTAAGAAGTACTCTCACCCTTGGTTAAATGGAGAAACTGGCCAGTAACGAATCACAGTTGAGTCATAGACATTGCATTGTCATTTATTATAGTCGTCATGGTCAGAGTCCTTCTTACTTGCACCTTCCTGGAGGACGCTTGTTCATATAATTTATTTTTTACAAGGTCGTAATCATTTTATTGCTGGGTCAGTCTTGTCGGGCGGGATGTAGACACCCCCAGGTAGCCTTAGGAGGTATGTCCATGTGCGTGATTACTTTCTGTGTAAAGAATCCAGTGCCATATCAAGAGTCTCGGGCCCTTTAAAGGCAGGGTTTCCACTCTTGTGACACACCTGAGGGGATTACTAGTTTTTGCCTAAGCAGTCGGCCAGAGCCTATCTGACCTTCTCTCTCTTCGGAGCAGAGAACTAAGATTAAACGCCCTGCTTTCCTGTGCAGAAATAGTAAGACCTACTACTATGGATTCTTCCCTCTATGTTCGTACTGTGCATAACCCGGTATGTCGTGAATGTTTGTGTAGTGCGCCTTATGTCCTTGGTCATTATTGTTGCAGTACTTGTGTGCGTCTTATGTCTTGGGTCATTCATTGCTTGCAGCTACTTGTTGTGCCCCCTTGTCTTCTTGTGGTAATCTTCGTGGTGGCATCTTGTTGGTTGTCGGGTGGCAACGTAGAGTCAAGTGTGTCTGTTACTTCTACACATGCACACACCTTAACACAAAAAAAAAAATCACCTGTTAAAGAGTCATTGTCACAACAAGGAGGGTGTTACAAGGAGTCCCCATGATATTGAAAACCAACTAAAAATCCTCAAGGATTTTTTCTCAAATATGGGTATGACTGTTAATACTGATAAGACTAAGGTCATGATTATTAAATCCAATAAGATCCCTTATGATACCTTTGTATATGAAAAAAACAACTTGGATGAAGTCACTTCATACAAATATCTTGGAATTGAAATTCACCACAAGCTCAATTGGAACTATAGCATTGAGAAAAGGATTATTGAGGGATGGAAAGCTTATTATGGGCTTGAAAACAATTGTAAATCAGCTGATCTTTAGAGTTGGGATAAGAAGAAACTCCTCTTTGAGACTCTTGTTACACTTGTTATTCTTTATGGACGTGAAGTCTAGGGCTATAGTATCTCTCATGAATCCTGGAGAAAGATAGAGCAAATACAAAAGAATTTTATAACCTATAATCTCAAAATTAAAGGAAATATGCCCTATCCCATCCTCCTCATAGAAACAAGACTCTCCCCCATTGAGAGCATGGCTATGACTAGATACTTAATGTATAAGAACAAGTTAAACAATATGGAAGACAAGAGGCTACCTAAAATTGCTTCAAAATCAAGTCATAACCACCATCGACTCAAGCGAGGATGGAATAAAGATGCCTGGTCTTGTCTAAACTATTGGGGAATCATGGAAGAAACCATTTTGGAGAATAAAAATACTATTAAAGAGGGAAAAATGTGGTGTGATAAAGTGTTATAGGAAAAAATAAAATTAAGGTATTATAAAGATTTAATCAACCCTAATCTAGAAGATCAAAATTATTTATCTGTTCTTCCAAGTGTAAAGAAAAAAAAAATCATTTCTAAGATAACAACAAATTCTCACGAGCTCCATAGTGAAACTGAGCATTGGTCAATTCCTAAAATGCCATGGGATGAAAGAGTGTGTCACCTTTGTGACACTAAAAAGGTTGAAGATGAAAAACACTTTCTCTTAGATTGTCTAGCCTATACCCATATTAGATCTCATTTTTGAAATATTGATCACACTACCAACCTTCCTAACCTCTTAACTCAACAAAAGTATGGTGATCTTGGAAAGCTTCTCTTAATGCTTTTCGATCACAGAAACAAAATTCTAAAGAATTACAAGTAATCACTTACCCTCTTAAGGTCTGATAGACCAATTAGGTCTTAGTGGACGTTAATCATCATCATCATCTTCATATGACGGAATTGTTGGGTGCAAAATGTATATGATGGAAGTGTTGACTGCAAGATATATATCATAGAACAAGTTGGACATGAAAAATGAAAAATTAAAATAAATATGAATAATTAATTGAATAAAATTTAACAAAACATTATCGCATGTTAATAATAAATAGGATAAATATCATAAATTTAATGTATAATTAATTTATTAATATTAATATAAAATAGTATATATCCATTTTAACTTTAGAGTAAAAAATGATCAATTTCTAGGTACAAACCTTTATTATCATAAACAACATCAAAATTCCAAAATTCCAAATTTACATTTAAAAACATTAAAAACAATATTGAATAAAATTTATATAATTGTTTATATTATTCTTGAAGTAAAAAGTGTTATAGCATTATATAAATTACTACAAATCTTGGTACAATGTTATAATATTCAATAAATTATTAAATCTCATGTTGGGTTTGGTCGAGGGAAGTGTTGGGTGCAAAATATATATCACGGAATAAGGTGGACATAAAAAATGAAAAATAAAAATAAATAGAGTCACGAAGGATCAATTTCTAGGTACAAACTTGTATTATCATAAACAAAATCGAAATTCCAAAATTCATAATTTACTCTTAAAAACATTAAAAATAATATTGAATAAAATTCAAATAATTGTTTATACTATTATTTAAGTAAAAAGTGTTATATCATTATATGAATTACCATAAATCTTGGTACAATCTTATAGTATTCTAGAAATTACTAAATCTCATGTTGCGGGGAATGTGAGCCTGTGACTCCGTATTTGTTGGGTTAAAAATGTATATGAAGGAAATGTTGGGTGCAAAATGATATAAGAATAAGTTGGACATGAAAAATGAAAAATGAAAAATAAATTTCAATAATTAATTGAATAAAATATAACAAAACATTATCATATATTAATAATGATTAAGATATTTAACATTAATATTATAGGATACATATCAAAAATTTAATTTATAGTTAATTTATTAATGTTAATATAAAATAGCATATACAAGTATATATCCATTTTAACTCTAGAGTCAAGAAAAATCAATTTCTAGGCACAAACCTTTATTATCATAAGCAAAATCAAAATTCCAAATTTACATTTAAAAACATTAATATTGGTACAATGTTATAATATTGTATAAATTAGTGAATCTCATGTTGCGGCCATGGTAGGACTCATGATACATAAGCATGATGTCCAATGTCCGTCAACCGCGAATCTATAATTGTTGGTGAAAAATGTATATGACAGAAGTATTGGGTGCAAAATGTATATCACCTAACAAGATCAACATGAAAAATGAAAAATAAAAATAAATTATTTGAATAATTGAATAAAATTTAACAAAACATTATCACACATTAATAATGAATACTATATTTAATATTAATATTATAGGATATATATCATAAATTTAATTTATAATTTATTTATTCATGTTAATATAAAATAGTATATACAAGTATATATCCATTTTAAACTCTACAGTCAAGAATGATCAATTTCTAGGTACAAACATTTATTATCATAAACAAAATCAAAATTCCAAAAATTCAAATTAAATTTAACATTAAAAATAATATTGAATAACATATAAATAATTGTTTATACTATTATTTAAGTAAAAAACGTTATAGCATTATATAAATTACTATAAATCTTGGTACAATGTTATAATATTTTATAAATTATTATAAATCTTGGTACAATATTATAATATTCTATAAATTACTAAATCTTATGTTGTTGTGGGTGGGGGTCCGAGTGATAAAATTTGAACCCGCGACTCCCTAATTGTTGGGTACAAAATGTATATGAGGAAAGTGTTGTGTGCAAAATTTATATCATGGAACAATCTCTACATGAAAAATGAAAAATAAAAATAAATTTGAATAATTAATTGAATAAAATTTAACAAAACAATATCACATATTAATAATGAATAAGATATTTAATATTAATATTATAGGATAGATATCATAAATTTAATTTATATTTTATTTATTAATATTAATATAAAATAGAATATACAAGTATATATCCATTTTAACTCTAGAGTCAAGAAAAAACAATTTCTAGGCACAAACCTTTATTATCATAAGAAAAATCAAAATTCCAAATTTACAATCAAGAAGGATTAATTTCTAGGTACAAAACTTGATTATCATAAACAAAATCAAAATTCCAAAATTCCAAATTTACATTTAAAAAAATTAAAAATAATATTGAATAAAATCTAAATAATTGTTTATACTATTGTTTAAGTAAAAAGTGTTATAACATTATATAAATTATTATAAATCTTGGACAATGTTATAATATTCTATAAATTACTAAATTTGATGTTGTTGTAGGTCAGGGATACATAAGCATGACTATGAGACTTCGTAATTGTTGGGTGAAAAATGTATATCACCAACGACGCTGGACATGAAAAATGAAAAAAAAAATGAATAATTAATTGAATAAAATTAAAAAAAATAGTATCACATATTAATAATGAATATGATATTTAATATTAATATTATAGGATAGGTATCATAAATTTAATTTATAGTTTATTTATTAATATTGATATAAAATAGTATATACAAGCCTATATACATTTTAACTCTAGAGTCAACAAGGATAAATTTCTAGGTACAAATCTTTATTATCATAAACAAAATCAAAATTCCAAAATTCTTAATTTACATTTAAAAACATTAAAAATAATATTGAATAAAATTTAAATAATTGTTTATACTATTCTTTAAATAAAAACTGTTATAGCATTATATGAATTACTATAAATCTTGGTACAATGTTATAATATTCTATAAATTATTAAATCTCATGTTGTTGTGAGTCGAGGGCAACCCGCTACTTTGTGATTGTTGGGTGCAAAATGTATATGACGGAAGTGTTGGGTGAAAAATGTATATCACGGAACAGGTTGGACATGAAAAATGAAAATGTGAACCCGCAACTCCGCCAAATCGCGACTCCGTAATGGTTAGCTGCAGAATGTATATGATGGAAGTGTTGAGTGAAATGAAAAAAAAATAAAAAAATTCAATAATTAATTGGATAAAATTTAACAAAACATTATTACATATTAATAGTGAATACTATATTTAATATTAATACTATAGGATAGATATCATAAATTTAATTTATAGTTTATTGATTAATATTAATATAAAATAGTATATACAAGTATATATCCATTTTAACTATAGAGTCAAGAAGGATAAATTTCTAGGTACAAACCTTTATTATCATAAACAAAATCAAAATTCCAAAATTCCAATTTTATATTTAAAAAGATTAAAAACAAGGTTGTGTGGCAACGTAGTGCCTGCCAAGGAGGTTAGAAGGCAAATTGTGGAAAATGGGGTCGAACTGTAAATGACAAAAGTGTTCGATGCAAAATGTATATCATGGAAATGTTGTGTGCAACATGTATATCATAGAACATGGGGCAAAAGTAAATGATCGTTGGCATGTAGAGAACCATTTAGTTTTTTAAGATAAATAAGAAACGTTTATTTTTTGAAAGTATATAACAAAGTACAAATTTGTTGACAGTATAAGAATAAATTTGGAAATTTAAATGCATTTTCCATATGGAA
The DNA here is from genome assembly GCA_010110895.2 of Picea sitchensis. Classification (NCBI taxonomy): domain Eukaryota; kingdom Viridiplantae; phylum Streptophyta; class Pinopsida; order Pinales; family Pinaceae; genus Picea; species Picea sitchensis. Next base: position 5,358 of record SNQJ01S0165915.1, on the reverse strand, counting down.
TTGTAAAAGATAAAAATATATGAAGACATAAAATTAGAAGGAGATAAAAAATATGAAAAAATTAAATGCATTTGTGAACAAGGGGTATAAGTACATAACGCTTGCAATGTAGAGCACCATTTATTTTGAAATATATAAAAAATTAAATCTCTATTACATATAAAAAATTAAATGCATTTCTCATACAGAATGTTGAAAGATAATAATGTATGAAAACATAAATTTATAGGGAGATAAGAAAACATTTTTATTTGAAATATATAAAAAAATAAAAGTTAGTTACATACTACTTGAAATTTTGAAATTTACAAAAAAAGTAAAGTTTGTTACATACAAATCAGAATTTCAATGCGTTAATCATGTAAACTGGGATTGGGGCTCCTGAGGACTATTAGATAAATATGTACAAGAAACAGGATTATAGAAAGAAGATAGATTGCAATACCTGGAAAAAAAATTGGAAAGATATAAGTGTTTGCCTACACATCTATATTTAACAAAGTGGAATAATTGGGTTGATAAACAAAGAAGGATGTGATCAGTAAACATACAACGAGGGTACATATGAGGCCTTTGGATATTTTCTTTAGGCTATCGTTTCATCGATGTCGTCGACGAATACAGTTTCAATGATGTCGTCGACTGTCCTAGAATCCTAGCAACTACCCGTTGCCTTTTGTCGA
>SNQJ01S0165914.1:7691-28631 GCA_010110895.2 Picea sitchensis | reverse complement strand
TTTTTAAAATCTTCAACTAAATCATAATCTAAGTTGGGGTTCACATTACTCTCTTTAGTCTCAGCTGATTTAGATTGCTTTGGAGGCGAAGTTGTAGTGTTTTCGACAGAAGGTTTGTTTCTTGTCTTACTCCTGGTATTATAGGGATGCACTGTCTCAAAGTTATCTTGAAAGATGCTATCCGAGAAGTGCCCAAAAATGTTTGGAGAAGACTCATCTTCTTGAAATGTCTCTTGTTCAACTACCTCCTCAGGAATCTCAGGAGGCATCAAGTTATCTTGAGCTTCTAGAATTGTTTGAAGGACGCACTATAGACTTTCTAGATTAAGGCCTTCGGTGGTTGGATTAGGTCGGTTGGTGAGAAAAGGCTTCCGGAACGGGGGATTGTAAGGTCCTTTTCTTGAGGAAGCTTCTTCGGTCATCCTTTTTAATTCTATAACTTGATTTGACAATTTTTGAACAACTTTAGTTAAGTTTTCTAAATCAGAGTTTTCAGGTTGTGTTTTATTTTGAGTAGGTCTGGGGAGGATTTCGATCTTCTTTTTGGAAGAAGAACTAGTCTCTGTTTCGTTGCTGGTAGAGTCTTTAAGACTAAGTATGTCTTTTTCAATCTGGCTGGCCTCTTCGAAGGCTTCTAACAATGTGTCTTTCTTAGATCGTTTAACCCAAATAACTATACTTTGATGCAAATCTTTAGTGTAGTATGCTATTATAAGATTCTCGGGGGGCATAGAATCCGTAGGGATTCATTTTTTAAGTGTTAAGAATGTTTTATTAAAGTCTTTAACTTTTTTTTTTGGGTTCATTCTTAATCTAGAAAGGTCTATGACTAGGACTTCCGGAGGCTTACCGTCTCCAAACTTTTCCAAAAAGCATGACTCAAAATTTTCCCAAGACACGATGGTATGGGGTTGTTGGGCAAAATACCATGTAGATGCATTGCCCTCGAAAGTATAGGGGAACAACCTACAGACAACGTCTTCATGTTCGACATTGCGGAGTCTTATGGCTAACATAAAAATTTTAATGTGATCTTCAACGATCTGTTTTGAGTCAGGGTCAAACTTGGGAAGCCATTTCTCCGGATGTTTAGGTAAGGGATGATGAACTCCATGTACAACTACCGCATCCTGGTCGAGCCAAGGCCTAGCTGGGTTGTTTTGGTTTTCCATTGGTGTAGTGGGTGTATAAGGCTGAGAAGGGGAACCTCCTTCGTAAGAAGAATCTCCTCCTCCAGAAGAAAGAGATGATGGAGGTGGTGATGGAGGTATCCCATATCCTCCTGTAGCAGGATTGAGGGTTGGATCTGTAGGTTTCACAGTGAGGTTAGTGCCTCCTAATTGTTCTCTGATATCAGAGAAATCCAAAGGTTGGTCCAACGGACGTTTTGGTTGCCTCAAACGGGCTAAGGCACTATGTGTTCTTATAAGAGATTGGCGGACAATCTCTCGTATGTCACCACCTATAGGATTTGGGGTTACTAGTTCAATTGTGACCCGTGGATCATCGGTTGATGTGGTTGCTATTTGAGGGGGAATATTATCATTCAAATGACTTCTTGTCACTATAGGTGAGTGATTAGGTGGTGGAGGAGTCTTACGACCGCCTCATGCCATTAATTAATTTCAGGCCCTCCTTCTAGCGCCATTTGTTGACGAGCGAAATTGACCGTCCGTCAACTGGGAGAGTGGATCCAGTCCGGGGTTGTCTAAATAACCCAAGCCGTTTGGGATAACCCACCCTGACGGGTTTAGCGGCTCCGTTAGCCGATCTAAGTCCCAAGGAAACAAAAAAAAGAAAACTACTCTAAATTAACTAATCTAACTAAAAATGACTATTAAAACAAACTAAATAAATCTAACTATTATATATACAATCTACTATCTAATACTATGCTAACTCTAAGAAATTAAATATCTAACTACTAACAGAAATAAATCTTATTCAAAAAACGTACATTATTTACAATTTACAGATTTGAATGAAAACCTGAAAAACTCATCTGTATTCTGTCCTAAGACAACGAGAGCTATTGTTTTTTGATTTTTACGATTTTTATGAAAAAGAAATAAAATAAAATAAACTATCTAAACTAAAAAACTAAGATACTAACTCTAACTACAAATCTAAACTACACATATATCTAACTAAACTACTTAAATTATACTAACAAATTAACTATCTGACCTGAAGTAACGCTCCAGGTTCGTCCTGTATGTAATGATTGTCTTAGATGATCGGAGGGAGGAAACTCGCACCGAATTATCCACGAGATTCTCGTAAACTAGAAGCAGTTGTGCTCTTCAAATATAATTACAGGACAAACAAGACATAAAAATTTACAACAACCTTATGATTTATAAGTCTTCACAGTTAGATAAATCTGTATGCAAAGATTTATACAAAATGATTCAATTAACGAAGAAAAGAAATCTGTGATTCATTAACTGAAACAAAGTGATTGATGTACTTTAAAAATAATGAAAGAGATCAGATATGGATAGCACATTTATCAAATCATATCATCCTGCAATAGATTATGATAGCTAAAGTAGTCTATAATCAACTGCAAACTGATATGCATAAAACTTGAAACAAAAGTTTGATATATTGAAAGCGAAAGCTGTTACAAGACATAAACTCTCGTCTTAGTTTGTATCATAAATCCATAGCTTGGTTCTCCCACAAGTGAGGATGATCCTTATTACAAAAAATAACCAGTATTTAAAGACCTCCCACAGGGTAAAACATCCCTGTGGAAGTTATCAAAACCGTTTACACAAATCTGGGAAAATATCCCAAGTTTCTCTCTCTAACTCAAACTAACAACTTAAAAATAAAAACAACATCACACAAATATCTCCTATATTTTCACAACATGCCCAAATTGACCATTGCAATTCGTATGTACCTGAACAAGGACAAAAATAGACAATATTAGAGGATATTTTCCAGATAGAATTGATAAAAATCTAATTTTAAAGACTAGCTATAGAATCTTGTGATTCTGTAGCTGGTCTAAATCAAACACAGAATCGTATTAAAATTAAATTGAAACTATTAAACAAGTATCTAATTGTTATTTGAAAGGCAAAATAATCATTCAAATCCAAATTGTTCTACTAATTTGAGAGCAAACAAGACTAGATCAATCGAATGATAGAGATGCATGTACTCTGTTCCATTTGTTGTCACAAAATCGGGTAAACAGAATCGTATTGGATAACTCAACAGCAATGAAATCGTTTCATGGACCAATTTAAATCAACACAAATAGTTGTTTCAGCTATCCACAAGATCACTGTGAATCCAAACCAAATCAACAGGATTGTTTTCTCAAACTGATAGCACCATATTAAACATAAAAAAACGATCCATGCTATTAGCGAATCAAATTAAAACTGGTATGTAAATTATCACAAACGAAATCATCGTGGAATTAATCGGTTGATAACAGGATCTATAGGACTCATCCAATCATTTGTTATCGCCAATTGGGGGCAAACACAATCAATTTACAGTCCACGAAATCATCACTTGAATTCATTTCAAAATGAACTATTAGTCGAACTTTCTCATCCGAATTCAACAAAGATAAAATCAAAACCAAAAGAGCAACATCAAATCGATTTTTGATACGAATCCAAATCATAAAAGAAATTGTGCTAACTCAAGATACACAGCAACAAGAGCGAATCAAACATTTTAAGTTTGACATAATCGTTATGAATCAACATAGTTCCATGATTTCAGCGAAGATATCTTTTGCATAGGTCAGATATAATCCAAATCCAAATGAGAATGTTGACAAAACAGAGTCATTTTTCCAATTTAATAGACTACATCGTATTTATCAAGCCAATTCAATCCTATGAAATCGTCTCAAAAATCAAATCACAAGAACTAAGTCAGAGCCATTGATATCCAACGACAACAAAATCATGTTAAATCAAAACAGAACCATGTCTAACTTTAGCGTAAAAAACCTCCTGTTCAGGTTAGATACAAACAAAAATCCAAACAAAAACAAAACCCATTGATTTCGTTAATTCAAACCAACAGAATTATTCAAAACGAATCAAACCCAGTGAAAACCAATCAATTGCTAAACTGGGCACGACCAAATCGTATAACCAAATCATAACTTCATTTAATTTTAGCAAAACGAAAACAATGTACAGGATCCACAACATAACCATTTTTGATAATCAAACTATAACAGAGTCATTTCGAACAATGGACAGAGCTAATCGAAAACCAAAACTCGATTCATTATATTAATTCAAGCAATTCATAAAACGAAAATGATATTGAAACTCATACCTGGATAATGAGCAGACAACTTGGTTATGATATTTTGGAATTGATGAAGGCTATATCCGACTCGACATTCCTAAAAACGATGGAACCAATGGTTTTCTACTTCTTGTCATTAGCTTGAAGCTTGTCCCTTTCACTTGTCAACACCGTGACTTGGTTTTCCAATGATTTGATTTTCGACTGTAATAAGGAAATGTCGGTATAGTAGTGTTCCACCCACACATTACATTGGTTACATGACGACCGCCTGGGCTTCGAAATTGCAGGCGAGGGTTTGTTTAAATCACTGAGGGTTTCATTAGGTAGCTTGATCCATGGGTAGCTAGGATTCTTCTTTAGGCACGGGGGAAAATTAGAAACGAAGTCATAGGGTGGCTTGGAGCACAGACCTTGGGAATAAGGGTACTCACTAGCTAGGAAGCACTTTATATCAGAGTCTGAGTCTTCGCTTAGGACTATGGGATTTTAATCAACACTAGGTTTAGGTTTATTCCTAGCAAGTCTCGATATCAGTTGAGCATTCTTTTTACCTTTTCCGTCGACAGTAGGGTTACCCTTGACCTTCTTGCTCACAGGCTTTTTAACAACCTCAACCTTGTCTATTATAATGTTGGGTAGGTCGATATCAGGGCAGACCAAGGGTTTGGGAGAGGGTAGAAGGGCATGAAAAGGCACGGGTGGACCAACCTTAGTCTCACTGACCACAGACTTATCGATTTAGACAGACTCTGAATCAACAAAACCATTCCGAGAGAGAAAAGCTTGCCAATTATTGTCGTGGAGGTTTAAATGATTAATGACGATAAGTCTGATCAGGCCGTGGTGAAACAAGCTACTATCAGCCTTTTCTCGTTTAAAGCTCTTAGCCATTTTGTAAATACCATGTTGGAAATAAAATGGCATGTTCAATGGATAACCCATGAAATTCATTAACAATCGAAGGTGATAAAGAAAAACCAATCCATACCGACCCTCACAAGTCACAAATTGTTTAACCACTATCAAAATATCATGCCACCTTGGTTTAAGCATGGAAATAGGCATACCTTTGTCACAGGATGTGACCTTTCATGAAACGAACAGTAATGTCCATGGCACCTCATCAACTTTAGAGTTTTTAAACCATTTTTGGCCCATGGCTGCTAATCCTGTGGCCGAGCTAATGAACTCTTCACTGATTTCAAGCTGAAAGTCACCTATTTTGGCCCTACACCCATCAAAGTTAAGGGAGAATTGATGTGCAACAAACAGATTGAAACCCTCGAACCTCTGTACAAACGTGAGCCAACCATTATCTTGTAAATCTTTCGAGGCGTTATCGAATAGTAATAGGGCTTGACTACCGTTCGTCTCAATTCGCACCACCGGTACCATAGAGAGGAGCACACGGTAAGTGATGTGAATGAGCCAGGTTTTGAATCACAGCATACGCAGGGGAATAACGCTCAAAGGCTTACCCGAAGCTAGCAGAGGTGAAACATGGATAGGGGTAAAAATTAATGACATATCGTGTGAAGGTGGTGGAGCTGGTTCATACATGCACGACAGTCATTCCTACAGTACAACCGCCGACGCAAATAGCTATTCCAATGACTATGCATAGGTTAACAATTATGCCACTTCAATCAATCAGTCGAAACCTTTGGTAAGTGTATTAATCATTCGCGCGAGAAAAAATTATATCATAGTTTTAAAACCAAACACATGAATCGAAACCAATACCAAGTGTTGTATGAAACGATTCATACGAAGGGTTTAACCAATGTGCCAATGCTTTTTTATGTAACCAATGTGACAAGGGAATTGATCAAATAACATGTAAATCCAATCACCAATGCATCACAAACTCAATCACTCATGAAACAAAATTACATAATCGATCAAAGAATGTCTAATGAGTACAGATTAAAAGGTCTTGCGAACTGTATAATGATAAGTAAAATGTAAACGCAATGAGCATATCGACAAGAATGATAACGACAATTCAGTGATGATTTTAATGCAACTTTGAAAAACCAAGTTTTCACGCTTATAGTCGTGAAAACAAAAAGAAAGGTAAGTGTGTAAATAGCGCAAAAATAAAAGTGTCGTTTTATTTGAGAATTACGACAAAAATTAAGGTTTGCAAAACAATGGTGTAGGCAGCTTATAAGGACAGTACAAAAAAAATGCGAATTGGCTGCCAACAAGTTGGCATCCTCTTCTGCAAGAACATTATTCCAGTTGTCATTTATACAAATGTTTTGTTCTTTGTACATGGCCTTGGCACATAATTCCTTTAATTCTTTAATGACAACATGCACACACACTTTTTTTGTCTGATAGACATTTTTGTATCGTAAGTGTCTTTTCAGAGCCACATCAATTATCATTATATCGCTAATGAATTGCGGCAAGGATTTTTTCACAACATCTAGCTGAACAAACACATTTATAATTGATCCTGTTAAGCCCATTTGGGGTCCTTTATATCCCCAAGGCCTTATTTGTGCAAATGCAATTCGCAGAGACACAAGTCTCTCCTCAAGTTCCGTAAGCGAACTTACATCTGGTAGTGGTGTATTACATCTTATTTGTTTAGGGTTTGCAAATTGTGGCAGTTTTCCATTTTCAAGTGACCATTTGTATGGAAGACAAATTTTTCCATTGGAAAATGGTTTATCGTGCACTGTCAAGAAGAGGTATTTTTCTTACAAATCAGGCATGAAAGACTTACTGTTTTTTGAGAAATTCAATTGTTCACAAATTGCACATGCAATGGAAGGAGTGTCTTTAATTTGTTTCATGTAAGTCTATCTTGCATTTTTCTTTCACATGGAACTATGAGTAGAAACTGTTTGGTGGTTTTCATTCGTAGTAGTGCATGGTGTTGCTTTTAGCCCACAAAATGTGGCAGATGCATGACCATTCTGGGATATGAGACGGTACCTGATTCTTTTGTGTTGTGCACAAACACATTTCTTTAGATTGTGATATGTGGATTTCTCTCTAAAAGGAATCTTAGCAATGTATTTTTTTCTCTTGCGCATGACCTTTTTAAAGTTGTGGTAACTTACTCTATGTTTCCTGTCCAAGGGAACGATGACCTGATGGAAACTGGGATGAATTTCAATATGATTCAAGTTGTGATAACTTAGTCCACATTTTTTTTAAGGCTTGTATGGCCTCATCACAACTGGGATGGATTTTATGCATAATGTTTTTCAAGTTGTGATAACTTTACATTTTGTTTTTAAGACCTGTATGGCCTCATCACAATTGTGATGAATTTCACGCATGGATTTTTTGTTCAATCCCTGTATGGCCATATCGCAACCGGGAGGAGTTTCATTCTCACTAAAAATCATGCCATGCGTATGAAGATTTGATACAATTTGGGTGGCATGGACATTGAAACCTAAACCACTGATATGCCCAAGAAAAGGTTGATAATGGATATGTGTTGTATCTATTTTGAACGAAATGATGTAAATTGTTCGATCGTAATTTGAATCAATAGACCAGGAATGGAAAGTGCCATCTGGAAAGACTGACCAGACATGGATATTTACTCTGAATATGATAGACAACCATTGCAAATAGAATCTGCAACCCTCCACATTCCCTTTTTCATATGGAAGTGGCATGTTTACAAGGTATTCTTTCCAACTTCCAATTGCCAACATATTTTTTAGGAGATATGGTGAAAGGTGCTCATGCAAGCACCTAAAATCCTATTGGTTTCTGCCTATAATTTCACTGCAAAAGGAATGTACATTGTAAAGCCACATTGATTGTACATCGAACTCCACTTCCACCAAACAACAAATTGCATTGAACAGACTATATCCATAGCTAGAAGCAATAGTTTTTGCTAGCTATAAACCATGGTAGTCTATGCGATGCATAATCCATTTCCACTGCAATTCAAGGTATTTTCAAATGAGGGACAATTAAATATAAGATCCTTCAACATTGCATATGAACATTTTTATTTACAGTAGTTGTTCATAATGACCACTCACAACATTGGCATCATGGAACAAGATGCAATATGGATTGTCAGATGTAGTTATGTTGAATAGTATATATATTGTTTTTCTTGTCAATGACCATATTCCAATTGATATATTGAGCCAGTAAGACAACCACCATATACAAAATGTATCTCCCCAAAGTCCCCTCTCATATGCGGTAGAATTGGAGATGCAGACAACTGTATATTTGAAAAATACGTAGCAACATCATGTAGTCCATGTAATTTCCGAAGAAAATCATATTCCGGTTCATATTCATACGACTCCAATGCCTCAACATCGCCATTTTTCAAAAAACCCAATAAATAATCTAACAATACATTGCGCAGGTTGGTTGAGGAATAATGGAAATGAAGTAGAACCTAAAATGCATCAAAAAGGCAATCCACTACTGTAAACGTGAATGCATTCAATCTAAAAAGGCCATTGCTATGAAAAACCTCTTCAATGTTGTCATGTATAATGGAGTGTGTATCTATTTCATAGGACTCAACATTTATTACTTGTTTCATCTTTTGACCTATGATTTTGAAGCTGTTTGTTAGATACTTTCAGTTTGCATGAAAACAAAGAAAAGGGGAAAAAAAGAATAAAAGTAGGAAAAAAGAGGAAAGCAAAATAGGAAAACTACAAGCGTTGAACTAGGTACCAATCCCTATATGTATATTTCAACCTTCTTCTTATCAACTTTAGTCCCCGCTAGTCCCCATAGTAGTTGACAAGAAAAAAAGCCCACACTAGAAAGTGAACCAAACAGAAGAAACAACGAAAATAAATAACACCATAAATTTACTCAGCAAAAAGATCGATTTGAACCTATTCATGGTGTGCATCCTACAAGCTTCTTAGAGACAGAAAAAGTCCTGGAAAATAGAAAGGACTGGAGAAATGCAACAACTGGACATCATTTTCGGACCCACGTAATAGAAGCATTCCCTGTGTCTACACCTCGCCAGATGTTTCACTATTGTGATAGCTCTGAACTACTTTTTGAAAACCCCTCTACATTGCAATTTTCAAAATAGCTATTGACGTAAGCTTCAGCATATGAATATGCATGGTTTCTAGGAACATAAATTAAGAGCACAGAGAAAGATGTTCTGCAATAAAATTTCGAGGCAGGGACTCCCACCATTGAAAAATAGCAACAAAACGATGGAACCAAAACTTACCCGTCAACGAGGGATGATAAGAGCTCATCCCAAAAAACTACAAACCGCAACAACAGGTCAAACAACTTGCAAAGTTGAAGAAAAAAAAAACAGTGAACAACCACGAAGGGGTCCAACTGCAACTATAGGACCTCAACTTTGCAAAGTTGAATCAAACAAGAACAAGAATCATGGAAAGAACCAACGAACAAGCATCGACCATTGAACTAGTGATGTCAGTGGAGAACAATTCAACACAATTTCACTGCAAACAACACCATAAAAGAAATGGAATGAAATTGTATTGTAATGCATCTGTACAATAAACATTTAAGACTCCCATACCTCTTAGGTAAACAATTAAGTCTGTCAGAACTATCGAAGGGTGTAGCCCTCTGCAAACATTTAAGAGAAAATGCAGTGTGGCAGGCCTGTTCTCTCGAAGCACACAAGAATAAAGAAAAAATCACATATAGTAATATGCTAGAGAATGTATTCTAACTAGTAGAAAATGCTAAAGAAAACATTCGAACTAATGCTAGCATTAATCCACCTTCGACCAATGCATAAAAGAATATATGATTCTAAAATATCATATAATATCAAATACTTTGGATATGCCAACATATATAACATTGGGAATAGCAAAGCCGACAATAAGACCTCCAATCCGTTGTCCAATCAGATCATGACAAATATGGTACTTTTTATTATATAAAAATCGATGTTGTTAGTTCCGTGGTTACAACAATAGATAATATGGAAATATTTGTGGTCAATGGACAATCTAATACGAGGTCAACGAATTATCGATCGCTATAGTCACTCTATGCCTATGGCAGGGACTAATAAGGTGATTTTTTTCCCGAAGTTACAAATGAATTCGTTTCAGGGATCAATGCAAAAATCAATAATGAATCTCTCATGTAATTGGAAATCCAATTGTTGCAATCAGATATCGTCCATAATGGTTAATTGGCACTGCTTTTCCCAGTTCTATGGTAGCCCTATGTCTGACACATGTTCAATATCATTGAAATATTGTTGATATGGTTTCAAATTTCAAATTGTCTATTTATTCTCCATATTTAGGCATCCACTAATGTAAAAAAAAATTTTAACATTTTTTAGTTGTAATATAGGTTGAAGTATATGCATTAATTTCGACACAATTTTTTTTGTAAGACCACAAAATAACTTATATTAATATAACTGTAGAAAATTCATAAAACAAGTCTTTGCTACTGGCCTATCACTCTGGAAACCAACTAACAAAAAAATAATAAGTCTTCATTCCATTGAGTCTAAACCAAGTTCCTTCTTATACCCCGTTTATCTATATAAACATTGTAAAGAAAAATCTAAATTCTACTAGAGGCTGTGGCATATTTATTGTTGTCTATCACTATGAAGAAAACAAAAAAGAAGTACATACTATTTATTAATCTAGTGAGGTTTCCTTGGGATCCTCAAATGGCTCATGAGCCATTGGAATGACACTCGTTGGAACCATTTCTATCATCAGAAAGCTTGAAGGTGGGAGTTGAGCCAAGACTTCTCGAAGCAACATGTGGAATTCATCCAATTGTATTTGCATTGTGTTCTAAGAATCCTCTCTCGTTTGCAATATTTGGTCGAGCAATGTCTTGAGTTTCCAGTATAGTTATATCATTTTCCAGTATTTTTTTTCATGACCTCTCCATCTATTGATGGAACCCAATTGATAATTTCCTCATCCACCTCCTAGTTTGAAGTTAATATTTGTTCCATGTGTATTTATTCTTCCATTTCCTCTAGGTTGAATAAGTGGTGGGGTTGCCACATGGAATGTCATTGCCACAATGTGGGATTCACGTTGCACATAGGTATTGGAGGTCCAATCTCCTAGATTTTTGGTGTGTGTCTCCATTTGTGCACCCCTCTCTCTTGTATTCATGTCAGTATCCCCATGGTGGTGCCATCAAACCCAAAATTCTCTCCCAAAGCCAAAGATTAACCGAATTGATATGGACAAGGTTTCTTCCCACAACACACATGAATGTCATAGTTTCCACCTTCAAAGATAGAATTTGTTGTAGGATAAATGTACCCTGCAAGAGTTACCTTCATTAGGCTCTTCCCAGACATAAACCATAATGGAGATGCAAGATAAATACTTTCCTAGATCAAAATCATACATGGAGTAATCTCTGAGATGAAATAGTAGAGGACTTCATCGATAGTTTGATGCTTGTCATTGCACTCTCAGGTTTTTTAGTCCTTTTAAGATGTCCTTCACTTTCATGAACATAGATCTACACACATAAGAACACCAACAAACACCTCTCACAAGATTAAATGCAACAAGTATAAATCACTAATAGATCTAATAATATGACATAAAGACATGAAAATATTAAGTCTCTATAAATATGATAATCACCTTATACCATCAATTAGAGAGAAAAATCATGTGCATCTTCTATTAATGAAGAAAAAAACTTACAACTTACAAACAAATAGCTTTATGAAGATTCTTCCAATTTTTGTACCAAGCTTAGTAATCAATATGACATTATAATTTTACTCTTTCTTTTCCTCCGGTTTTCCCATGAGAGACCCTCGATATATAAGATCAAAGAGATAAGATGGTGGATAAATATTAGACACTCAAAATAACAAGATTCTCTATGTCAAATTATGAGAAATATGAGCTTGATCCCATCTCATTGTAACCATTCCTAATTTGAGAGTAACAAACCCGAGTGTGCCATGCATTCCTAAAGGATGCTATTGGTCATGATTTGCAAGAGAGCAAGGTGCGACCATCAATTTGGGTCACGATCTATAAAATGATAGCTCGCGACCAAGAAAAAGGATGGCGTATACTCAAGGGAAAATTGACATAACTTAATGTTTTAGTCCACTAACCTCTAGAGAATATCCATTTTAATGTCACCTAAAACCATAATTTATTTTTTTAATTATTAAATATTTTAGTGCCAGTAGTAGTAAAAGAACTTATATTTTTTATTAATTATGTTATATGTTTCTCATGACAAGTTGGAGGTTCTTATTCATTAATTATGTTATATGTTTTTCATCACAAATTAAAGGTTCTCAATAGTTATTTTCCTAACAACATATGATTGTTGAATACTTCTAATACATACACAACTATATGTATATGCATGTTGAATACTTATGGTACATACACAACTATATGTGTTATATTTATTGTTCCACAACCTTGCAAAACCAAAATATTTGTTTTACAATCCTCCTTACTTTCATAATTCATCATGTTCTTTCTTGATAATATTTGTAGTGCTTGATAATGTTGTGGCTTCTACAGGTATTGTAGGGATCCTTGTAACATTAGTCTAAACTTTAATTTTGAAATCGGTATACCTTTTTTTTTTTTTTAAGCTGGTTACTTATATGCAATTAATGGAGCTTTTAGGAAAACACAGATAGAGAAGTTACATGTCGAAGAGGTTGGTGACCTATGATGTTGCCAACCTTCTTGTGAAGGTCTTGGGAAACTACATCCATTGCTTCTTGAACTAATTGAGAAAATGGCAAATTGCGTACATGAGTATATTCTCACAAAGTGTGAGCATAGTAGAAGACAAAGCAAAGCATTAAATAGGGGGATGAAAATTTTACCAATGTGGGGTCCAAATCTTTTAGGATCCTAAAAAGAAATGTTGGAGGCCGCTCCAGCATAATGCCTGCGCGCTTTATTGATCTTTAAGCCCTCAGTGGGGGTGGAGGCAGGCCCAGATGTCTTAGGTTAGGAAGTTTCCCACCCAGAGGCCAGAAGCGACTAGGTGCATTGGCCGGGAAGGTTAGGAGTGAAGCCATTGTTTGCCATTGTGGTGGGATCGGGCTTTCATGCATCGAGGGTCTTCCTTAGCATTGTTGGTTACGGATCAGGCTTAGTCCTCCTTGACTTTACATCAAAGTTTTTGTCTCTAGAGTTTGCCTATGGGGTGGCCTTTGGGGCACAGGATATGGATCACTTCAGCCTTAGGCATTAGCCCGACCGGTTTTGTTGATGCTGGCTGAAAATCGTCTTCTTTAACTGGTCCTGACTCCTTGGAGATTTTGGGGGTGACTTTTTAAGTATTGATATAGGCATGGCTTGCCCGGAGGCATAGGGAATACCTTTCGTAGTCTAGCTCTTGGATGTGGCCCCATTCCCCAAGGGAGAGCTTAATGGAAATGGGAAGTCCTTTTCAAGGTTTACCTCAACACAAATCTCGATGTGGTGTAGGCTGTTTCCCCGCCGGCTCATGCCTCCGAGGGAAGCGCCAAGCTTGTTTCCAGTGTGTCCTCAGTAGACTTATCCCCAGGAGATCACATTGGAAGGTGGCGACTAACTAAGCCCAGGGATCTGTGATCTCAGCTCAAGGAGTTAAAGATCAAAAGTCGGGGAAAGAACATCCCTTGACCCCACTTAAGTAGGGACGGATCCCGAAAACTAAATCCGCAGTCCACTTCCCTCGTGAAGAGAAATTTGAGAGACAAAGAAACCCACCCTTACCCTCGCATATAGAGTAACGTTTCCCTGTATAAGCATCTTCCATCGTTCTTCCATCCATGCCTCCCCTGATTTGGGGCTTGGCCATAAACCCGTAAACTTTCGATTAGAGCGGTACTACATTTAGAAGGAGACGGCTGCAAGGGGTCCTGGATCCTAGCTCCAGAGAGGGATCTCCTCCATCTTCTTAACAAACTTGGACTTGGGCGGAGGGCTTGGGTTTTAGGTCTATGCGGACTAACATATTAGAAGCTTCCACGGGATCTTTTTCCTTCGTGATCAAAGCTGAGACCCCATCGTGGAAGGCCGAACCACCTACTGCGCATTGATTGTATGCACTCCTCAGATACCCCACTAAAACTGCTTTTGATCCAGCGGCACGAATACCACAGGTATTTGCTAGGCGATAATCCCTGTCGCGACCTCTACGGTTGTAGTAATACCGCTTCTCAAATCAGTGTTTAAATGTCTCGGTGACCTGTCGACCTCCTGCGAACTGTGGCCAATACCGCTTCTCCAAATCGCGTGCAAATGCTCAGGCGTACGCTAAAACACCAAACCGCTGCCCTGGACCTGGCTGCAACTCCAAAACGATGAATAAGCTTGGGGACACAGGCATCGGCTGCTCCATATCGTGTTCCTGAGTACCAGAGCGTGGCGGCTAGGGTTTGGGCCCTAGCCGCGAAGACTCGGATCGCCTCATCTTCCTGTTCTCTCCTCTTTTTAAAAATCCTTTTAAAGTTGAAGGACATGGGGGTGGGCTTTGATCCACTTTCATTATACCTTGACTATGATAGGCATATACTATTCTTATAAATCCTGTGAATAAGATTTCCATAATATTCTAACACATTTGATCCCCTACACTTCCATGATTCGACCCATACTTCATGTGTTCCGACTACATAGTATTAAAACCATGTAGAGGATACTTATGTGGATCGATTATAAATATTTGCTCATAAAAATTCCCTCATTTCATTAGTTAACTTCTAATATATGACTCATTCATGGTTGATCGTTATCATGCGAAGTCAACACCATTTATGGATACAACTCATCCACTTCTTGTTTGCAATGGATGAATATGCCATATGTCATCAACCCCAAGGAACTAATTAACACCACGACTGGTGTTGACTGCAAATTTTAATTATAATAAGACTTGCTGCCTTAAAGTTCACCTACAAGGATTTCGGTACTGTACTAGCTTTTAATTTCTAATTGGAAGTTGGGATGATGTGCATTTCGTTATGCTCTCCCTCATTGAGTTCATTCTAAGAGGTACGGTTTTGCAACTTAGCTCCTCTCTCTTCAACTATAGGGTTTGCCTCTAGTTCAATCGATACTGCATAGTCCCCAATATTTATTCATGCCTTTATACCTCAACTTGGGTCCCTTAACCATAGTTCAAATGATACTGCATAGTCCCCAATATTTATTCTTGAATAAGATATGTTCTTTACCTATCTTTTTCTTG
Organism: Picea sitchensis; assembly: GCA_010110895.2. Classification (NCBI taxonomy): domain Eukaryota; kingdom Viridiplantae; phylum Streptophyta; class Pinopsida; order Pinales; family Pinaceae; genus Picea; species Picea sitchensis. The sequence continues at coordinate 13,139 of SNQJ01S0165914.1, read as the reverse complement.
TAGCCAATGTTTACATATAACTACAGCAATATTTAATTGAAAATTTTGGTAGCCTTGGAAATATGGTTAAGGGACCCAAGTCTAAGAGGTATAAAGGCATGACTATCAATGAATATACAAGTAAGACTATTTTAGATGGATAGTACATGATGTTCCTTTTCCATTGATATGTGGTACGTCACACAACTCCTCTCCTCATGGTTAGGGATTTATGTCTTTGTGAAGTTGGAGAACCCTCATGAGTTATCTAAAAGCCCCTATAAGGTCAAAGAAGTCAATTTATTCAAGTATCTCCTAGAAAAAGTTTACTAGTCAAAGTGTTTCTAACTAGGAGTTAATCATGAGTTAAGTTGTTGCAAAAAGAAAATAATTAAAAATAAATTAGTTGCAACTAGAAGTGGTGAGTTTACTATTTGTGGGTAAAGTGGTTGTAAGTGGACAAAGTGGTTAGAAGTGGGTTAGCCCTAAAATAATGAAGTTGGGTAAAACAATTAGAAGGTAAAACCTAGAGGAAGCTACTTGGAGAGTAAAAATAAGAGAGAAAAGTTCTCCTATTAGAACCTTTCGAGAGCATTGAATATCTATTATTTTTTGAAAAATTTATTGTAGGTATTCATTGATACATATGAAGTTGCACAAGTCTGAGGTATCCAAGGAGGGTTGACTAAGAAAGTTTCAGAGTTGCAAAATCTGTGAAAAAACCCTAGTTTAGTGGAGGAAGTCGTGTACATACATAGGTTGTAGTGGAGGAAGGCATGTACATACGCGGGTTGAAGAAGGGTAGGGTGCATACATTTGTAAAAGCCATGAAAACTTGAGTTTATGAGGATGCCATGTCTGCAGAGTCTGAAAGCAAGCTCCGAGGAAGTTTAACAGTGACAAGGTACAACAAATCTATCTATAGGTTAAAAATGTATGTCATATTTTTATGTGTAGTTGTATATTGTTGTCTACATGAGAAATGGTTATGGGTGTTTTAGGATTTTCCCTAGAGAGGTTTTTAGTGTTATAACACTTGCTATATAAGCCATATCTACATAAATACAATGTTGATATGTCTGGTATATGTTATTGGTATATCTTGTTGGGTTGAGTGTTGAGGCATATCTTGTATTTCTTGGTACATGCTTGAAGGTTTTTGTGGTACATGATTGAGAGATTTTGGTTGATGTGTTGTTGAAGTTGTTGGTTTAGTGTGAGTCTGCATATTAGTGAGGGTTTGATGTCTAGTCCATGTGAGGTTTTATTACACATGATTATGATTGTGTGCACATGTATGGCACATGAGTAGAGAGACATAGATGCACATGGTTTGAGTGATATTCTTGTGATATTGAGTATGAGATCTATGTTATCAGATCTGATCTATTGAGGAGATTATTGAAACGGATTGTTGGTACATGTTGGTACAACTTATTTGTACATTTTGTCTATAGATTATATGTACTTATTCATTACAAGTTGTTGGCATAGATTGCTACATGTTTACAGTGGTATATTTCAAAGTGACAGTGTGACATTGATTTCATGAGATATTTTACACTTATATTTGAGGGTGGTTGGACGGGGAAACAGTAGGTGGTTGTAGCCAAAGAACATAGGGGGTTGTAGCCTCCTTTTGGTTGGAGCGAGAGAATTGGGGAGTTGGAGATTCCCTCAAGTTGTAGCCTAGAAATATAGGGGTTGGAGCCTCCTTCTAGTTTCAACTGGAAAACAAAGGAAGTTGGTTCTTCTAATGAATGTAATTATTAAATACACATAAGAAAAAACATTTTGTGGTTTTATCATGCATTGGGTTTCCACGTAAAAATATCGATGTAATGTTTATGTGTATGAGGGCTCATTGGTCATGGTTTATTTAGTCTTCACTTGTTGAACAATATTGGTAAATTGATCATAAATATAAAAAAAAAACTTATATACCGTGGTTAAAAAGGATTAAAAAATTCTATTACTCATTCACCCCCCCTCTCAGTAATCCAACAATTGGTATTACAACAGTTCCTTCAAGAGACAATTTAACTACTCGAAGGATATCATGGATTACTCTAAGATTGGGATACCACAGTTTGATGGGGAAGAATATGTCTTCTGGAGTAGAAGAATGAAGAGATACATACAAGAACTAGGATTTGATATTTGGCGATTAATGATAGATGGATACAAAGCACTAACAGTTCCTCCAATAGATAAAGATGGAAAGAAAATTGAAGAAAATAATTCAAGAGATACAAGTGCACTTATGAATGGTCTATATAAACCAATATACACCAAGTTTATGCATTGTGAATCCACAAAGGACATCTGGGTCAAGTTGAAGAATATATACGAACGAGATGAGAAAGTCAAAGAAGCTAAACTTCAATTTTTTAGAGAAAAATTCAAAAAACTGAAAATGAATGAAGATGAGAACATAGTTTCCTACTTTCTACAAGTTGATGAAGTAGTACACAATATCAAAGGCTTGGGATATGAGGCAAATGAACAGTTCATTGTCAAAAAGGTATTGAGATCTCTACCAATGAGATTTGATTCAAATATTTCAGCACTAGAAGAGAGAGAGGATCTAGCTACACTAACCATGAATGAGTTGCATGGGACACACACAACTTATGAGATGAGAACATAGCAAGATAATCCAACTAGAAAAGAAGAAGCATTCAAAGAATCTAAGAAGTCAAATAAAAAGGGAAAGAAAAAGAAAAATTCAGATAGGAGCAAGATTGACATGTCACAAGACGATGAAGAAGTAGCCAACTTATTTTGAAGACTAAAAAAGGGAACCGACAAGTATAGAGGTAAGCTTCCATTGGTTTTTTCAACTGTGATGGAATTGGTCATTTTTATAACAAACCTCTGATTAGAAAAATAAAAGGAATGAAGAAGACGATTCAAATAACAAACAAACATACAAAGGAAAAAGAATGAAAAATAAAATTTTCAAGAAAAGCCTATGCACCAAAGAAGACAGTTCCTCATTAGACAAAGAAGAATCCAGTTCAATAATGATAAAGAAAGGGTTCTATTCATGGCAGTAGAAGACTTCGATGAAGAAGGAACTAAATAAGAATATGAAGAAGTAGAAGTTGATTACATAGAAGAATTTTTGAGTTCCATAGAAGTTATAAAACAAGAAAAGAAGATAAATAAGTTACTTCGGGAAGAACTAAAGGAGAGAGGAGTTTAGAATTCAGACTCTAAAGAAGTAGAGAAAATGATTACTAAATTAAAAATCCAAGTAGAGGAAGGTAAGAGAATTAAAGAAACACTCACATAACAGAACAAGTAGAAGAAAGAGATAAGATCATTGGAAATTTGGAAACAAATATTGTCATATTGAGAAATGATATTCCAAAGTAAAAAATGCATAACAACTCCAAAGTTTTGAATGAGACTATTAGCTGTTAAAGACCAAATCATGACAAGTCCATACTAGGATATAGCCAGACAAAAAATGGATCAAGTTCTAAAACAATAGATCAATAAAGACAACCAAGACGTTATGCATAGACAATCAGAGGAGATAAGAAGTTTCACAAGGAAGATCACAAAGACACTCCTCCACCCAGAAGATTCAGATTTGAGAAATAACAACAATAAAAAACAAGAAGGCATAAAAATAAGAAGGTTTTAGAAGAGTAACTCATTTAAGAATATCTAAAACTCCTAGGTATCAAAGTATCTTTCTTGGTTTATGTTATTCATATAATAATTTTGGACATAATGATGTGAATTGAAATGAAAACAATAGGAACATAGAAAACCGTGAAAGCTATGCAGGAAATGATTATTCAAGAAGGCCTAGTGAATCACAGAAAAAAAACTACAACAGGTTTGAATTCTTGAGTATTGAGATGGAATGATACAAGCGTAACAACTTTGGGCACATGGCCAAACATTGTAGAATGAAATTCCCTCCAAGAGAATCACAACAAAATAACAATAGTCACATATATGAACCTCAAAGAATATGGATAAGAAATCATAATCAATACAACAATAAATAATTCACACTCGTTCTACAAGATCAACATAAGAAATTGTTGATATTTTGATGTAACTGAGGAATATGTTATTTTTTATTTGTATTGGTCAAACCTCGAGAATGTTATTGTAATATTATTGTATAAATCGACTCAAAAGAAATTGTTATTTTATTGTTATCCTTATCAGTGAAAACGACCCCTCTTTGTGGCCTAGGTTAAGTTGGACCTATTCAAGGGTTTGTGTCTCAAGGTTGCATATTTTTCGGAGTCACTTATGTGTATGAATAGAGGTCGAGTCCCTCTCATTTGGACACACACACACAAATCACCTTCTCTTATGTATTTGGAGCATATAAAAGGAGGTCTAGTGCATGAGGTATTGGTCTCTTGGTCTCTTGTCTTTGGTATATTTGTCTTGGTCTATTTGTGGAGAGCTATATCATGGCACTGTACTGGTTGAAGGAATATATACTAAGAAATTGGTTGTTGGGTTTTCTCCCCCACGAGGGTTTCCCAGGATTATATCTTTTGTTCTGTGATTGTTTATCTTTTAGTGATCCTATTACATGCAATTGTTAATGAATGTTAAAGAAAATAACTGTAAATTTTAAAATTCTAACATGGTATGAGAGGAGGCCTGAATAGAATACAATTCATAGATCTAGAAGACAAAAGGAAGCATTTTTATTGATAGGAGTGTTCTCTAGACAAGACAATATCACCAACAAGTGTGCCCTAGCCTAGCGCACCTCTTCTTTGGACCATTTTTTCAATTGCAACATTTTGAGTTAAGGTTTCTACCAAACCCTAAATATGACGTTTTTAAGTTTCTAGAGATTATTTTGACAAAGCAAGGGAACCAACAAGTACGTTCTAGTGGAGCACATATTTTCCCTCGATCAAATCTTTAGAATGCATAATTTGTGATTTAAGGGAACGATGACTACCAGAACCAATATTGATGAGAAGCTGGAGGGAATTTATAAGTTTAGAGCCTAGAGGTACATATTATCCCTCCTCCTAGAAGAATATGATCTAGAGAAGTTTACTAAAGAAGAGGTTCTCGAACCAGAGGGATATGAGGCTAAAGAAAAGCACAAGAACAATATGGTCAAAGAAAAAAGGATTATTAAAGACTCCATTGAGGATCATCTTATTCATTACATATCTTCATTATCCACTCCAAAGGAAATTATGGATGTGTTTGTTAATATTATGGTAGCTGCGGGAGGTATTTACCTCTACATGTGAACCTGACGAGAATATAAGACTCTGGGAAGAAAGAGAAACCCTAATGAATTGACTAATAAACCTAGAAGCCTTGTCGGGTCAAGAATATAATTTATATTAGTCTATTAGCCTCCAAGAGAAGAAGTCGGCCAGAATTAATAATAATATACTGAACAGACACCTACCCAGAAGGAGAAGTCGGCCCCAGTAAACTGGCAGGATTACTATAAAT
>SNQJ01S0165912.1:0-21037 GCA_010110895.2 Picea sitchensis | reverse complement strand
CCACAGTGTATTTAGGTGGTTGTGCTATATAGTGATGGCATGGATCCACAGTGTATGATTGGTGGCCATGACCTTGGTTTATGATGTCATCCGTCTATGATCTGAGTATGGGAATGCCTACCTCGGAATTGATAAACATAATATTCTGTTGATGCTTGGATGTTTGCAAGTCTCTGATTAGATGTGCTTTTGGTTTTTGACACACACATGCATATTACAAAGTCTACCGACTGTCACTCATTCCACTCTCAGACTTTGGGGGGCATTCTGTTATCCACAAATTTGGTCATGGTGATGATGTCATGATGATGTCATGATTATGGAAAATCAAGCTCTTTACCAAGAATACTTTCCTGAGAAAAGTTACAGTTGTCTTCTTCCAGAAATCACATTTTAAAACATGTTCGTAGGCTACTTATATATTCTCCTGCGAGAATTCCTGATTCCCGCAGGCTACCTTAAGCTGGGGTGCGAACTTCTCGCACTGTACTCATGGTTGGGGTGCGAACATGCTCTTAAAGGGGAAAAAGATAAAGATCTTGAACCTTCTAGAAGGATGAGTTGGCTTTCGAATGGTTATTCAGGTGCTGGCATTCTAGATATCTTGGGATCATTCCCTATCCAAGTAACTAATCTATCTCTTCCTATATATTGAGGAGATTGCTCATGGAAAGCAAAAAGTTCAGTTAGCAGCAAGATAGCAAGAGTTTGATTAGAGAATTAGTGCAAGACTGTATGGAGGACTGATGCTACAGCAGCAAGAGACAACAGCAAGGTCATCACAAGTGGTTGATTTTCTTCATGCATGAGCAAGTGTGTGTGTCAGAGCTAGAAGCCATCGAAAGGAGACCTATGAAATCAAGGCTCAGGTTGTAAGTTTCACTTTCAATTAATCCAATACAGTAATATGTCCCTTTCCCATAAAGATGATATCACTTTATTACATAACTCCTTGATCATATGTATAGACTAGTTATTGAATACATTAATCTGCCTTTACATCGATTGATTCATTCTGTTGTGATCTGAACGGGACGAGAACATTGGAGAAAAGCTTGGAACAACAGAGATTTAAGGAAAGCGTTCATAAGGTATGTCCATGATCCTCATCTCTCAGTTCATTCAATAGTCTAGATCTAGGGAAAGTGTATTATTCTGTCCTGTTTTGTTCTAGATACCAGGTGGATCTAGGGAGATCGGTTTGTGTCCATACTTACGGATTTATCCTATAAAACCTATATGATTTGACACATGTGTTTTGCCTGAGAGTTGATCTGCTTGCTTCTTCCTGCATTCAGATTCATAGTGCCCATACTTTTTGTAGTAATAGCATTGTATGCTTGATTTTTCATTTAATCTTCTCCCTCTACCTATTTGAGGTTGGAAACTTTGATTCTGACTCTGTTGTCTGTGACCTTGGAAATTTTGATTCGGGATCTATTGTCTGTGTCCTCCACTAGAGTGAGGGTTACTGGGTCTTCTCCCTCTTCCTTGGTGAATTTTCTTCTCCCTCTGCCTCTCCCTCTGTTGAAAGAGAATTGAGTTTTGAAGGCATTGGAGATTGAATCATCTGTGAGTTGTAGTCTGGTCTCGTGTGTCAACAGGGAACCAATTAGTTCATTTGTTGAAAAACATGACAGATCCTTGGATTCAAGGATTGTTGTAACAACCATTTCGAATTTCTTTGGTAAAATTCTGAGGACTTTCTCAACAATGTGTTGATCAGGGATGGCTTCATTAGTCAACCTGATCTAGTTTACGATTCCCATGACTCTGGTCATAAACTGATCCACATTTTCAGACTCTGTCATTCTTAAAGCCTCGAATTTCATCCTCAAGGTCTGCAGTTTGACTGTTTTGACCCTGTAATTTCCTTGGTAGGCTGATTTAAGGATGTCCCTGGCCTATTTTGAAGTACCAGTGCCTATGATTTTTGAGAAAATCGAGTCATCCACTGAATTTTGAATCCAGAATTTGGCTTTATTCTCTCTATTCCTCTGTGTTGCCTAAGCATTTCTCTGTGGGTTTGACATGGAGGCAAGGTCTACTGGATCTGGTTCCACATATCCAAGATCCACTAGATCCAAGCACTCTTGTGCTTGCAAGAAGGATCTCATTCGAAGAGACCAAAACTCATAATTCTTTCCAAGAAGAATCGGGCCTTGAGTTGGTCCTAAATTGCTAGAAATGGCCATCTTTAAAGAATTTAACACAATAGAAAAAAAATGTTAGAAAAATTTCGTGTTTACCTGTTTCCTGCACGTAAACTAATTTCTTGCAGTGACTTCGGAACTTCGCGATTTGGGATTTCGCGAGTCTCAACTTCGGCCTTTCTCACTTCGGGATTTCGGGACTCCTGTATACGAGTCCTCCAATGTCTTGTCTCCCCAACTCCATCTATGTGACCACAACCAGTGACCACACACCTAATCATTCAAGCGCTACCAGTTTTTTGTGATTCAAGGGATTTCATGGGTCAAGAGTCCTAAACTCTTACCCTTTGCATTCCCGATAGCCAAAATGCCAAAATGCTCCTTTCGGGGATTTCCCCAAAACCTCGAATGCTACCATGTGTCCTCCTTCTAGACGGTCATGATGTTTTCGGGAATTCTTGAGCCAAGATTTCTTGTCTCCCGACTCTTCTTCTTTGATCTCCCAGTACCCGAAGTCCGGATAGATTTAGATCTCCTTTCGCAATTTCAGGAATCAGGACTTCTTGTCTCATGACTCCTGCCTCCTTGATCTCTCGGTACCTGAATTCCCGGTAGATATAGATCTTCGACACCTATCCTCAAAAATGGATGGCTCACAATCCTTAGTGTTAGATATGATGGTTCATATCTTTCTTCCTTTGCTTTGATCCAGTAGCTCTCAGGCCACCGTGCTCCAGATCCAACGATCTGGGTTCCTTCGAGATTTCGCGAATCGGGACTTTGCAAGGCAGTGACTTCACAACCCCTTGCTGCTCCAAGTCCCGAACTCCGAAATGCGAAATTTCACCCTGCGATTTTGAGATTTCGTGATTCGGCTATTCTCCTGTGCGCTTCAGAGGACTAAACCTCGTGCACTTTTCTCGGATCCGATGACTATCGGTCCTCTACGCAAAATCTGACGGTTGAAAATCTTTTGCCTTTTCTGCACTCTCCTTGTCCTTTCTAAACTCAATTAACGCCTCAGATTTGTTAGCAGGATCGATCTTATGGCTGCGTTTGTCTATCCTTTGCTCCTTTAGCGTGTTCTTTGCTACTTCTGCAAAGAGTTTCTCCTGAGGAAGGAAATTCGTGAATCTTTCACGAATTTGAAAGAATTTCACAAATTCTTTGAATGTTTCTGCCCTCTGCAACAATCTTTCATGATTTTGAAAAAATTTCACGACATCTTTAGATGTTTCTGCCTTTTGCAGCAATCTTTCACGAATTTGAAAGAATTTATTTGAATTCTTAAATGTTTCTACCTTCTGCAACTCTGACTCCTCAATCTTTTGAGCGTATTGCACTCTGCTTCCTCGTGTGTACTTTCTGTGACAATCTTTTGAGCAGATGGCGGACTACGGATTTATCTCCAGGCTTTGTGAAGAATCTTGCATCCTATGCTCTCGTTCACAGTGTAAGCTCTGCGTTGTTGAGGATCAGGTTGCTCTCTAGACTGTGTGAAGAGGCTTACTGGTTAATCTCTGATACCATGATAAAATGTGAAGAAAAGAATACAGAGAAAGAGCAGAGCAAAAATAGAATTCAGTATATTAGGTAAATGAAGAAAAGAGTAGTGTAGAAAAGGGAAACTAGCTTAGCTAAATAGACTTAAGAAAATCAACAAATGATAGTACAGCTGGTCGGGATAGATGGCAATGTACAGTCAGACTGTTGAGGTTACATTATATTTAACACCTTTGAACTAGTCGTATAACCACCTGTAGGTTAATTTTGGGTCTGTTGGGCTTTATTCGTGAAGCGCATTGTATTGTTTACACCGTCGGGAGAGTTCATGTCTACGTGTGAATGCAATCAAGGGGCATGGCGTTAGGGAATTCTAATTTTCATTGATCCACTGGAACCCCTCCTTCCTTCGTGCTTTCAAAAAGATACTCACCTAAAACTCTATCTCGCATAGTCGCGTTATACCTAGTCCTATCGGGATGGGATCCCTGGTGGTTCGTTCTTCCTTGTCTTAGCCTGGGGGTGGTCCATGCGCACCAGCCTACCTTGAAGGAAACATAGGCGTGGCATAGTTCGGGCCTTCCCTTGCAAAATCTCAGGATGCTCGGGTAGTTTGGGCCTTCCATTGCTTTCTGCATTACAATGACGTTCAATGAACTTGGGATCTCGGAAGTGAGAGTTTGATATGTTAATTTAGAACATATGCAAGATTTTTTGGCCAGTAATTTTGTCGCTATACAATTTTTTTGTGGAATTATTATAAATCAATTATTTATATAATTGAATGTTATGTAAATTTATTTTCATGTACATGCCAAGTTAATTTGCATGTTCTGCACCCCGGATGGGGTGCCACATAGCGCAGCCAGGCCATGTGGTTTGAAGCCAGGTTGGGCCTAAAATACAGGCCACCAGCTCCCATCCCCTCACCATTAAGCTGGGAGCAAGCCCAAGCAGCCAGGCCCATGGGATGAGCCCTCTCACGTGAGTGAAGAGGACGGACACACAGGGCACTAGGAGGATAGTCTTAATGGCCGATCCTGTCATGATCACCCTCATGTTTATCAGCAGTTTTGGCCAGGAGAGAATTCATTTCGAGTTCGAACAATCAAAGGCAAACATCTCTGAGAGTTGGTGCAAAGGTAGCAACCCCATTGATGTTATGTTCATTGTTTTTCTCATACACATGCTAAGGGAAAGAGGCAAGCCTCGCAGAGACGTAGCCTGGTATGCTCTCGATACTCGTTGGAAGAGACAACAGAGATTTGAACGAGCATTGTCCATGGCTTGGACATAGCTAGTCCACAAAGTCAGGAAGCCTAGGATGCCTCCCATGGCCTATGTGGAGGAGATTTTTCCGAAAGAACCCATTCAGGCTCCTCCGAAACATCTCCTCTTTACAGTTCTCGACAATTGGAATCTGCCAACCTGATTTATGGGGGAGGCTGAGCTAAAGGCCACAATGGCACCGCATAGCTTCCATAGAAAGGACGACCAAACAGAGGAAACCACTACTTGCTATGTCGAAGAAGAAATCACAGAAGTTATGGATGCGACGGTGACTTCAAGCACAGGGGAATTCTCCATGGATGCGGACCACCAGAACACTCAAAGAGGACCGCAAGGAAGGCACGCGACAGGAGAGGAGGAGACCATCAAACCAGGAGAAGCAATGTCGGAGGATAGCTGGGTGAGGGAGGGTGGCATGGCTCCTATGCCATGTCCCCTCTCCATCATGCAGGAAGCATGGCGTGTCCAACCGCCATTCTTCCACCCCGAACACCTGGAGCTGATATTTGAAACGAGAAGCCTGGTGGAAGACCAAATCCACTGTGCCATCCAAATCAACCAGCCCATAGACATGTTGTATGATGCCTACTCCAACACGCCACTAGGACGATGGTGTCCAACATGTGCACAACCCTTCGCGCTACCAGCCAGAGTGGGAAAGCAGGGAGGAGATGTTGAAACTACTGGATAATTGTTACAGTTAATGTTTCTAGTTAAAAGTTTTGTTTTGATTAGAACTAGGGTTCTAGCAGTGTCAAGGTTTCACTATGTTGTAAGTAGGAAGCTAAGGGAACATTTTCAGACTGATGACTGTCATATGTCATGGTTTCCTTCGAGCAGGACAGATGGCAACCCGTTATTTGTAAGCATGAAAAGTTAATACAATAGGATCCTCACCTTTTTTACTTAAAAAAATAATAATTTGCATGTTATTCTTCGTAAAGTTTTACCACTTACCAGTTTAATTTAGAACATATGCAAAATCTCGGGATGCTCTGCGCAGTGCAGAGGGAGTCAGGCGTTCCCCTTTTCTTGGGTTATGTAACCTCAACAATTTTTATTCTTGCCTCTGCATTGGGCCAGAGATTGCAACCCAGCTGTCGTTCCCTTGCCAGTAAACTCGCGGTCACTTCCACACAGAAGATCGTGTGTATAATTTTTCCCTGCGCCCTTATTGTCCTTCCTCAGTGAAATTTATGTCGCTGACTGTATTGGCGTTGATACCTGGAAGTCGGATGTCTCCTTTCGTTGTTGGGTTGCGTTCCCTTGCATCCTCACCCTCCCATTCGCTGAATCTTACATCTTCTGTTATCAGTGAATTTTTGTTCTAGTTACTTCCTTTCCAATATGCAATTATAGTTTAACTGTGCGGCTCAGGGCGATTTTAATTGAGATTAGTTCTACTGAAATTGATTTTCCTTTTAAAACAATTATTACAGTTCATCATTACGTCCCCTGAATTTTCAGTTTAATTTAATTTTAATTCTTTGTTCCTCAGTTTAATTTAATTTTAATTTTAATTCTTAGTTTAATATATTATAATTTTAATTCGTCGTATGTAGTTCGTCAGTTTGGTTTAAAGAAAATCACTTTAGTAACTAAATCTTACGTTATATTGCGCCTAAGTAAAATGGAATTTAAAATTTTAGAATTCAGAATTTTAATTCCGATTAGAAATTTATAGTGTTCTGTTCGCTTGTAATTTAGAACTTAATTCTGATTCATCTAGATCCAGCTCACGATATAGTTTGCATTATAATTCTGTTGCTATTTAAAAATAGGATTGCAATTATAGTTGCAAACTTGGAAATAATGGAGTAAGCTTCAATTGTGAGAGTGAGTTGTAGGTGTGTTAAGAGTTAGTTCATAGTTGAGAGTCTAGTTGTCTTTGGTTTGCATGTAAGTGACTCGGTAGAGTCTTTTCCTATATAAGGATGTAATCCGTCTTCATTGAATAATATAGAAGTGAGCATAGCCTCACCGTGTTGTTTGTTTCACATATTTTAAGTTGGTATCAGAGTTGGTTGGAGGTCCAGCTCTTTAAGGCGAGATCCAAGAACAAGATCTCAAATTTGATTTTGAAAAATTGTCAGTGCCCCCCTATAGAGTGTTAGAGAGCGTCGACGCTCTCACACTTCTAAAATTGAAAATTTCAAATCCCGAGCACTCCCTTTGCATGCATCCAAGAGCGCTAGGAACTAGCGCTCCCCCCTCTACTCTCACAGAGCGCTGCAACACTCCCCTTTCCATTGACACGAAGTGCCAGCGCTCCACTTGTTGAGTTAAAGAAGCGTCGACCAGTTTTCTCGTAGATAGCGTGAAAAACTAGAGGGCGTGGAGATTCTTTCCTTCGTGTTTTTATACCTGTTGGGCGTTTTCATATCTGTGGGCCATTAGCGATTTCGTGGAGCGTCATTGGGGTCCATTTAAAATTGATGCTGAGCGAGATCTCCGGAAGAGTTTTTTTTTGTGGATGTAGTTTGCATGCTAAGCTTGTGGAGGTATTTACGTGAGTAAGGCTAAAGCATACAAATCCTTTTGGTGCAAATCGTAAGTTTTAGTGTTGAAAGAGGAAGCGTGAGTTTTATGAGTCACTCACGATTTGCATGCATGCATATGTGGAGCATTGAATAAGATTTGCATGCATTGGATTGGTTGAGAGTGAGGTATAAAGTTTTTTTTTTTAATAAAAAAAAAAGGGGGGGATATTTTGGATATTAAAGTGAATGCTTGTGGATAAAGTAAATGCATGTGTACGTGTGAAGTTATAAATCCTTTTATTAAAGTGGGTTTATTTTAAAGTTTATTAAAAGTGAATTTTTATTCATAGTGGATATCTTCTATAAAGAGGTGAACAGGGAGTTATAAAAATTTTCTTTAAAAAGTGGATATTTTGGATATTAAGATGCATACATGATTTAAGATGAGAACAAAGGTAGAGATGGATCAGTGGATCTGAAGGTAGAGCGACAGACTGCTCAGCACTTGACCAAAGTTTGATATTCTTGGTGATACAAATATCCATTAGCAGAGATGGCGAATCTTCTGGCAGAGACCTACCTCAACGAAGCCAACAAGTTAGATGGCTCAAACTTCATTAACTGAAAATTCAAAATGCAGATGCTCATGGAAGGCTATGGTGTCTAGAACATTGCGAAGGGAACTGAACTGAAACCTGATGTTGCTGCAGGTGCGACAACAGCACAAATCCAAGATTGGGAGAAGCACGAAAACAAGGCAAAGGTATTGTTGTGCATGTTTGTTAAAGATAGCATAATTCCACATATTAAAGAAGCTACAACTTCTGCTGCAACATGGACAGCGCTTAAAGAATTGTATGAAACTAGCAACACAAATCGCAGTTTGTTCCTGAAAACTAAATTGCTAGGCATTAAGATGGATGGAAATGAATCTGTTAGTTCATTTTTGGGTTGTATTAAAGAGGTGAAAGACAAGCTAGTAAATATAGGGGAAATTGTTTCCAACACTGATCTGGTCACTATTACCTTAAATGGTATGCTAGAAGATTATCATATGTTCATAAAAGGTCTGGCAGCAAGGGAGAAACTTCCTACATTTGAAGAATTGACAGGTATTTTGCTGCAACAGGAAGAGAGGCGCGGGAATCCGAAGCCTCCAAGTAAAGATTTGGCACTATGGTCAAATAATAGATCTGCGAGAGGGAGATCAGGAGTAAGAGGCAGACGAGGCAGTTCATGGCAGAGAGGAGGTTCATGGTAGAGAGGCAGTTCATCGCAGAGAAGACAACCTCCAAATCAAGGTATGTAATCTGATAGGAGTGAGTCAAAGAGTTGTTTTTATTGTGGTCGACCTGGACATATTGTTAAAGACTGTCATAAGAAGAAAAGTGATGAGGCTAGGAATAAACCTAGAACACATTCAGGTCATTATGCAAAAAAATCTTCAAATCAAGATCTCAGATGTAGAGAGGTGGTTCATCGCAGAGAAGACAACTCCAAATCAAGGTATGTAATCCGATAGGAATGAGTCAGAGTTGTTTTTATTGTGGTCGACTGGACATATTGTTAAAGACTATTATAAGAAGAAAAGTGGATGAGGCTAGGAATAAACCTAGAACACACCTAGTCATTATGCAAAAAATCTTCAAATCAAGATCTCGACATTTATTTCAGTGATGATATTGATGAACTCCTGAATTTTGACTCACCGGATCTTAGGCTATTTGTGTTCACCGTTGTTTTATCTCAAGCAAAATTGCATGACTCGATGTTCGGTTTCAGGATTTTGGAGCATCAAGACATATGACTTGTAATAAAAATTGGTATCCTAATTTCAAAGAAACACAGAATGGTGTCGATATCTTGGAGATGACTGCGCCCATCAAATCAAGGGATATGGAGACATTCCTGACATTGTTGAATGGTATTGTTCGCCACATTCACAATGTGTTGGTATGTCGTGAATAAAGAAAAATTGATCTATGTGTCCACCATTATAGATCAACTTGAAGGTTGAATTCTTCAAGAATTATTTCATAGTGAAAGATCTGCTGGACCAATTCAAACCTGTAACGGGAGCCTATATGTCTATACAAACTTGATGTTACCAAAGAAACACATCATATCGCTGATCTGCAACTATGCCAATAGAGAGACTTTGGCATCAAAGGTATGGACACATCAATCATCGATTTATTATTACATAAAAAGAATATGGTTAAAGGACTTCCCATGTTAAAGAATGAGGTTTTCTTGTGATGATGTGCATTAGGAAAGATGCACGAGATGAATTCCCCTCTAATCCAGATAAGAAAAAGAGAGATGTGTTAGATCTTGTGACATCGATGTTTGTGGTCCTATGCGCATTCAGGTCTTTAGGGAGGTGCATTTTACTTTCTATTATTTATTGATGATTGCATCGATACACATGCTATTTTACTTCCTTAGACCTAAAAAAGGACGCTTTTGAGTAATTTAAGGAATTCATAACCTTGGTGGAAAAGCAGACAGAAAATCCATCAAAATCCTTCATTCAGATCAAGGGGGAGAATATAAATCAAGGGACTTCAACAAATATTGCAAAAATAGTACAATAGTTTCATGCGACCACACCCACAAAGAAACAGAAATGCTTGAAAGGAAAACATAACTCGGGTAGAGTGCACGCTAGTGATGATGAAAGGTAAGAATTTCAAATGCATTTCAATGGGGCTTACAAATATCAGAAGTTTATTTAAAGAATAGAAGTCCAAAGAGGTGTCTTGATAATGTTACTCCTTTCAAGCCTTGAATGGTTCCAAACCTACCATAATTTCCAGAAAGTATTTGGGTGTAAGGTTTTGCCTATTCCAGGAGAATAGGAGGAAATTGGATGCTAAAGCCATTAAATGTATTTTCATTAAGTATTAAGGAATTTTGAAGCATATACAAATTGTTTGATCCTAGTACTCACAAAGTATTTGCAAGTAGAGATGTATTTTTCCATGAGCAGAAGGTGAAATCATGACGACAATAGTCATGAGGGATGGTAGAGACTTTGATGAAGGAGTTAAAGAAGAGCATGAGTAGCATCCCACACAGCAACAGCCATCCCCTAAAGGATGAGGCAAGAAGCAGCAAGAAAGACTCAATGATATGGACAATTCAAGCAACCACAATTCACCTAGAGGCAAAGACAGATCTTCACAAAGTGGGGAGGAAGATAATCATTTGAGAAGATCTTCAAGACAAACTCGGCTTCCTGAGAGGTATAAGGATTATAATCTCAATGAGTATTTCAAATGTCATAGAACCCAGGAGTTTTGATGAAGCTAATGAACATGATGAATGGAAAAATGCAATGGAGGAAGAATATGAATCTATAATGGAAAATAATACTTGGGAATTGAATCAATTTCCTAAACATAAAAAGCCTATCGATGCAAACGTGGATATACAAACCCAAGTTTAAACTCCATTAGAGATAGATCAGACATCAGACATGAAAGTACCATTGGTGCTTCCATCAGATGTTAAATATGCATTTTGAATGGTGAGTTAAATGTGAAGAGGTTTAACTTACTCAAACTGAAGGGTTTGTTGAAAAGGGACAAGAAAACTTAGTGTGTAAGTTAAAGAAAGAATTGTATGGACTAAACAAAAATCAGGTCATGGTGTGAAAAGATAGACTCTTTCTTTTCTTCAACAGTGGTTTTATGAGAGCAAAAGTGATCCAAATCAGATACCAAATTTGATGAACAAGGGTATATAGTATTGATTTCAATATATGTTGATGATTTCAATATAATTCACAGAAATGCGTAGAAGTTAATTGATGAAATCAAGGAGCGCTATCAGTTGGGTATTTGAAATGAAAGATCTCAGAGTTACACACGCCTAGGTCTTGAAGTTTTGAGAAATGTAGGCCAAACTTTTGTTTGTCAGTGTAAGTATATCAGAGAAATACTAAGAGATTTAAAATGGATCAAGGTAAGTCTTCTACCTGCCCCATGCAATAGAATGTGAAACTTTCTTGTGATGATGGTCTCAAGGAGGTGAATGGCACCATGTATAGACGATGAGGGTAGTCTCAATTATCTCACCACAAACTGCATACTTGGATATTTCATATTTTGTGAGTGTGTTAATTCAGTTCATGGCAAAACCTTATGAAAGCCATTGGAATAAAGCAAGCACTTTCAGGTATCTAAAGGTACACTTGATTATGGTATTAAATATATTGATGCATCCAATGTTGAGTTGACAGTGTTATTCATATTCTGATTGGGTTGGAAATCTAGATGATCGAAGATCAACCACCTGATATGCATTCAACATTGATCCTGGTTTTTCATGGAGCCAAAAGAAAGCATCCCATCAGATTCTTTGTCTCTAATCGGGAGAAAAAATATAAATCCTTGTGCGCTAGTCTCAGAAGTTGTTTGGTTAAGAAGACTTCTTCAAGATGTTGAGAAGAATGAAAGGAACCTAATGATGATCGATGTGATAATCAAAGTTTAATCAATATTGTGAAGAATTTGTTTTTTCATGCAAGGACAAAGCATGTTGAAGCTTAGTTTCATTTTGTTAGAGAAAAGTTGCAAGTGAAATGAAATAACTCTTGTGTATTGTAATACTAGTGAAAATGTTGTTGATATTTTCACTAAGCCTCTTGGAAAGATTAAGTTTGAACTGTTTAGGGAGATGTTAGGTGTAGAAGTCAATCCATTCTCCATTAAGGGGGAGATTTGGCAATAATGGAGTAAGAGCAAGTTGTAAACACCAGTTATAAGTTTCAGTTGTGAGAGTCAGTTGTAGGCGTGTTAAGAGTCAATTCATAGTTGAGAGTCTAGTTGTCTTTGGTTTGCATGTAATCGACTTGGTAGAGTATTTTCCTATATAAGGATGTAATATGTCTTCATTGAATAATATAGAAGTGAGTATAGCCTCACCGTATTGTTTGATTCACATATTTTAAGTTACAATCTATTTTACAGTTAGTTTAAACCAGTCCCTTTTCCTTTAAAGTCAATTATGGTTAAGTTTTTAAAAGGGTTCAAATAAATTATGGAAAGCATGGATTTTTACTTTATAACAATATATTATTATAATATTTATGAATCTATGCATGTGGTTTATTAATGAAAATTTATTATTTAGAAGATACTCATAGTCTTCTTCATAACTACTAAAGGTTGTATTAAAGATAGAAGTAGGGAAGGATTAACCCTTGAATAAAAATGGATGGAATCTTCACTTGATTGCCTAGTTTTAATTTATTATTAAATTGTATATAAATAGGAGATTTACATGCTAAGGTTCTTGGGTTCTTGATATTTATAAAGAGATAGAGAAGGTGATAAATTGTAATAGATTTTATGGATTAATAGAACCCATTTGATGGAGAGTTATAATTTTTACTTGATGATTTTTATATGTTTTAGGTTTTAGATTTGCACTTGGATACCTTGGGCTTGTTATAGTCCTTATGATGGTAAATACAAAGAATTCACTTAATAAATGCCCCGTAAGAAAACAAGAAATCGATGTAGTTGCACAAATTAATGTAGCGTTTGGTTTAATTTGATTGATTTGAGTGCCTTCGTTTATATTTCAGCATAATGTGTGATAGTTTAAGTTTTGGACTTCGGACATGTTGGATTGGCGTCATGATTGAAGGTTTATGTTATATGTCAGTTACAATATGCTTTGTGCCTTGATAATCGTTGATGATGTTAAGTAGCATAGTTGTTATATTCCTTATCTATTTAATGTTTGTAATCCCTTCACGCTCCTTGATGAACTATTATATTAAGTTTTTCTTGTATATGTTACTAGTGTCGCCCTTTGCTATGATGTCGTCAAGCGAGTTGTTGTGATCATATTATTGTCTTTACGTTCCTTTGCAAAAAAAATATCCATAAAAAAAAAATGTCTTACATCATTTTGATATCATAACGATGAGGATCGTTACAATTTATCCATACTAGAACTTTGTAACCTAGAAAAAAATTATATTATATTAATATACTTTATAACACTCTCTCATAGATATAAACATGGTAAAATAGTGAAACCTACTAAAATTTGTTTTTTTATTACATAAACATCTAATCATCACCATCTTCATTGTTCTTCTTTCATAACTTCAATGATTATGTAATTGATATACATAGAAATACTTGCATTGAAGTTTGTGAATATGGTTAGTATGATAATGATTTGTAATTTATTGTAGTTATTAATATAATTATCAATTTATATTATTATTAATTATAATAATTAGTGTTAATTATAATATATAATATTTTTATTAATTAAAAATCATTAAAATTTAATAATATTTATTAAATTGTTAAAAACAATTATTAATAATAAACTATTATGAACTGAATATAATAGATTTCTTTATTTAATAATAATAATAGATAAATTATTTTTAATCTCTTATAATTTAATATTTTCAACTATTAAATTTTTAAAAATATATATTTTCAACTATTAAATTTTTAAAAATATATTTATAAGATATTATTAGTTAAACATAATATTTTAAATATATTAAAAAAATGAAAATAAAATATTTGTAATCTCTAAGTATTATTAAAGTTATAATCAACCTGAAAAACCCCAATAATAAACATTACAAACTTATAATAACAATAAAGTATGACACAATGAATCAAATGATTAGTAACACATTTACTATGTTGATTTTAGCTCTCTTATTAATTATCATGTCTACAAAAATGGTGTTGGAAAGGTGTTGGCATTGACAGTAATACAACACACTCGTATTTTTTTAATGTAACAAAGAAACAACCATGATTCCCACCCTTTTGTTGTGTCATTTATTTTGTCACAAGATGATGCTTATGATTCAAAGTAAACTGCAATGTTGATGCAATTAACTAACTGACCTTTTTTCCCTTAGCTTTTAATGCAGTAAAAATATAAACTCGGCACATAACAACACAATATTGATGCAATTAATTGACCTTTTTTTCTCTCATATTTTAATGCAGTGGAAATCTAAACTTCGCATAGAAACAACACAAAATACAATCATAATGCATAATCACAAAAAATCATTATAATAGGGTTAACATGGCATTAAGAGAGCGGAACGGAGCATCGAGGCTCAGGGTATGAGCGAAAAGTACAAGAACCATATTCATATTCAGATGCATGCAATAATTTGTTGCTTGAAGATGATGACGAGTACTGTGTGGAGACAAAATTTGTTCCTACTCGGATGAAGGATCAATTGATGAAAGTGCATGTGATACACTAGAAGGAGATAGACATGAAGATGACTAGAAGGAGATACACATAGTTACAGGAACACTATCTTGCATTCAACCATTCGATCTATGGTTAAATTTTTCTTTTAAAACAATACATGTAGCTCACAAGAATAAATCATTGATTTTTCCATTCGATCCACACAGAAATTTTTAAGAACAATACTCCAATTAAAAACTCTCGGTCCATTTATATTCAGTAAACTAATCGATTATTCCATTAAAATAAAATAACTATAACAAATAAGTACGGTAACAGAAGAGTAAGATATATGGGGTTATCTTCAATCCGAAACTTTGGCAATGTCCCCTTCGCTTGTTAATTTAAGTGATTTTACCCGTACTTCCCATCTAACTTTAGGGGTACTCTTCTTTCTTCTTCCCCTACAGTTGGATGGGAGTTACCCACTACGATTATGGTTTGTTGTTGATTTACCTTCCACCTTGATTATTTATTTACATTTTAGATGATTTTTATAATATTTATTTTAGATGATTTTTTTAATATTTTTTTTAATTATTATTTTTAAACATTTTCAAGAAAATAAGATTTCTACAAACCTTTTATAGTATTTATTATCATAAATAATATTAGCTAGCAATAGTTTCACAAATAAAATAGATTTTGATCTTTTTAAAATCGTTTAAATTAATTTTCTTCAACATTTTTAAGTCTTTTTTTCTACATTTTGTTGATAAGGATGATGATGATAATTAATATTATCTATAAAGACTTTATCTGGTTTATTGAAATTTAAAATATTCATTTGATTTGTTTCATATTTTGTGTTTTTCTTAGATATCTTTATTTTTCATGAGTTACCAACCTATGCAAAGTAGTATCATTAAATATATTTTGAAATTAGGATTTATTGATTAAAAAAAAAAAATAACATTTTAAAAGAGGTATATTTTTTGGTCCACTTACTCCATATCATAACAATGACATGTTCTTCTTTTTACATGGTGTTTTTTCATTGTTCCTTTTTACTATGAAAATCTTAATACTTCACTTTTATTTTATAAAAGTTTATTTTCCTTTTTAACCTAATTATAATGTAAATATAATGTGTGTTTCTATATTTCTTAGGTGGAAAATAATTTAACTTTAAATCTTGGTTGTGATAATGTTTTAAAAGAGAAAGATATGTACCTTCTATTTTCCGACACTTGACACTTATCAAAGAAACAAAAATAGTGACTATATGCCACCATCTTTTAAACCTAGAACTTTTTTCATCTTTCATGTTCATTATCTTATGCTTGTACATTATCCATATCTAACTATAACTCCCATTCAATGGATAGCAATATTTAACCATAACTCCCATTCAATGGATAAGACCACTTGATAAATTCTAATTATAATATTGTACAATATGCATTCCTCCATTCAATGGATAGCAATATCTAACCATACCTCTCATTCCATTCAATGGATATGACGAATTTCTACTTGTAATATTGGACAATATGCATTCTTTTCAATTTTATGATTATAGATTAAAAATTAACAAAGATTTAGTGATTTTTTCTATATTGTTTTTAAAATATTACAACCTCAAACTTTAAATGAATATAAGTAATTTTAACTACAAGTGTGAGAAGTAATAATTACTAGCACAGCCACAAGTCCTCAGAACCCTGTGTATTAGTCCTCAGAACCCTGTGTATTAGTAATTAGATAGGGCTGTGCATTTTGCATTAGATAGAGAATCCTGAAATTATCTGTATCTTATTTAATTTGGTCCTAATACTAACCCTAATATTATTTAATTTAATTTGGTAATAGTCCTACAAACACTATTATTTTATTTAATTTGATTAAAATCCTACAAACTCTAATCCTAATCCTAACCCTAACATCGATAAATAATTTAGTTAAAATCCTACAAACCCTAATCATCATAGGCATTTCTAAACTTTTATAGTAACTATCAAAGCTTACCTGGAGAAAACTTTCAGTGATTGGACTTAGTCTTCATGAGGAGAATGAAGCAGCTACAGCGCAATTTGTTCTGGGTATAACTTTTTAGTATAGTTGCAACTGGACCTCAATGTATGAATAAGTCCATCGAAATTATTACTTTAATGGTCAAGCCTAAAACAAATTATTCAAATTACACAGTAAAAAACCTAACCTCCTGCATATAATTGCATGCATATGACTGCAATACATGTGTATGTATCCATGTTAATTAATTAAATTAAAAATTTAGATGTACAAAAATAATTTACTTCCATAAATTATCATAAATCTATATACTAAGGTTGTGTGCTCGCCGATTATTAATGACTCGTCCAAATCTGTATAGCTATACCAAGTAGATTAATCTACTTCTCCCGCAATCCCCTCCAAATATAAACAAAGAAAAGACTATCATCTTTTACCTGGTGGAATTCATGTAGGCTCTGAGTTCATCTACTTGATTTCTCTGTCTCTGTATCCAGACTGAAGGAATGAGGGAAGAATACGAGGCGTCACAAGGAGTGTTGAATATCCCGAGGACGCCCTTTCCTCCAGCCAGGAAGCTTCCATCTCCACCTCCCTCGTCACATACTACAATTTTTCCAGCCGCTTTATTGCGATGTAATGAATTTTCCGAGCAATATATGTGAGTTCAATTTTTACATATTAGGTCTCATGTCAGCTATAAATGGCATGCTCATGGATACCTGGATTGTTCCGAAGTAAAGATTGTTCCGAAGTAAAAACTGCAGAGACATTTGGTG
This sequence comes from Picea sitchensis, assembly GCA_010110895.2. Taxonomy (NCBI): domain Eukaryota; kingdom Viridiplantae; phylum Streptophyta; class Pinopsida; order Pinales; family Pinaceae; genus Picea; species Picea sitchensis. Next base: position 3,595 of record SNQJ01S0165912.1, on the reverse strand, counting down.
CGTCTCCTCCATAAACTAGCATAAACTAGAGGATACCATGGTTTCTCCATTGAAAACGTATTGATTGCATTTCCGTAGAATATCCCACCTCTCCGAGCCCGGGTCCGATCCTTCTTCTCCCGCTCCACCTGGCAAAGAAAGAGATAAATCCCGCTATTTGAGCAGTGGTTAGATAGGTGATCCCTCTCTTGCTGCGAGTGAACCCAAATCCCTAAACCTTTCCGCCGGGTTGATCCACCCCTTCCATCTGATCCGATATCAGCTTATTCCACCAATTATTATTCGCCACCAGTTGAGTTGGCGGGAATGCCTGACCTAGAAGCTGATGATTTTATCGACTACTGACATTACCCTATCTCCTCCCACCCGTCCCGGTGCAGAGAATGAATGAACCAATATCTTCTCCCACCCATCCTGCGGGAACCAACAAAGCGAATCCTGTAACTCGACGTAAGGCAACGGCCCCAGCATGTGCCAGGATCTCATCACTGATGTGAAGATGATTAGCCATTTGAACTGAGCGCATGAGAACAATTTACAAATACCAATATAATGGAAATAATACGGACAAAATATCAATCAATGAATTTATCGAAAAAGTCTTATTGTTTCCGAGAACTAATTTGCCTTGGAATGTACGATCGCAATAAAATGGCTGGACGCCTTGCATTCTGCATTACAACACCTTGCATTCTCCATTACCAAGCACGCTTCACATTCTCTATTAACACGTGAAGGATTTACATTACGAATTTGTGGAAGTTTTGTGTTTTGCATTACAATCCTTTTCATTCTTCATTACGGGCACATTTAATATGTTTTTAGTATTTAATCAGTTTTGTATGAACAAGATTAAATATTGCTGGAATATTCTTGGTCGTCCCAATAAATCAATGGTTGTGATTTCAACCACTAACTTCCTCACTATTATAAAAGACATCCGTTTACATGTTTATTTTTTTACTTTTACTTAATCATATTTAAAATTTACTATAATTACTAGCTGATTGCCACCTCTGAATAATTAACTTATGCACAGCCACTTTATCATTTACTTTTTAATTTTTAACAAATTCGTAATGTAAATATTTCACTTACTTTTTAATTTTTAAGAAATTCGTAATGTAAATCTTTCACGTAGTAATGGAGAATGCGAAGTGTGTCTGGTAATGGAGAATGCGAAGGGTTGTAATGCAGAACGCAAGGCTTCCACAAATTCGTAATGTAAATCCTTCACGTGTTAATGGAGAATGCGAAGCGTGCTTGGTAATGGAGAATGCGAAGCGTTGTAATGCAGAATGCAAGACGTCCAGCCATTTTATTGCGATCGTACATTCGAAGGCAAATTGGTTCTCGGAAACAATAAGATTTTTTCGATAAATTCATTGATTGATATTTTGTCCGTATCATTTCCATTGTATTGGTATTTGTAAATTGTTCTCATCCACTCAGTTCAAATGGCTAATCATCTTCACATCAGTGATGAGATAGGGTAATGTCAGTAGTCGATAAAATCATCAGCTTCTAGGTCAGGCATTCCCGCCAACTCGACTGGTGGCGAATAATAATCGGTGGAATAAGCTGGTATCGGATCAGATGGAAGGGGTGGATCAACCCGGCGGAAAGGTTTAGGGATTTGGGTTCACTAGCAGCAAGAGAGGGATCACCTATCTAACCACTGCTCAAATAGCGGGATTTATCTCTTTCTTTGCCAGGTGGAGAGGGAGAAGAAGGATCGGACCCGGGCTCGGAGAGGTGGGATATTCCATGGAAATGCAATCAATACGTTTTCAATGGAGAAACCATGGTATCCTCTAGTTTATGGAGGAGACGCACCAAATGTCTCTGCCGTTTTTACTTCGGAACAATCCAGGTATCCATGATTGCAGTTTTTATTTCGGAACAATCCAGGTATCCATGATTGGACATGATTATGATACGAGTTTTTTTTATCAAGCATGCCATTTATAGTTGACATGAGACCTAATATGTAAAAATTTAACTCACAGATATTGCTCGGAAAATTCATTAGATCGCAATAAAGTGGCTGGAAAAATTGTAGTATGTGAAGAGGGAGGTGGAGATGGAAGCTTCCTGGCTGGAGGAAAGGGCGTCCTCGGGATATTCAACACTCCTTGTGACGCCTCGTATTCTTCCATCATTCCTTCAGTCTGGATACAGAGACAGAGAAATCAAGCAAATGAACTCATAGCCTACATGAATTCCACCAGGTAAAAGATGATAGACTTTTCTTTGTTTATATCTGGAGGGGACTGTGGGAGAAGTAGATTAATCTACTTGGTATAATCTAATTGGTATAGCTATACAGATTTGAACGAGTCATTAATACGAGTAAACAGCTTTAGTATATAGATTTATGATCATTTATGGAAGTAAATTATTTTTGTACATTTAAATTTTTAATTTAATTAATTAACATGGATACATTATTATATGCAGGAGGTTAGGTTTTTTACTGTGTATATTGAATAATTTGTTTTAGACTGGATCATTAAAGTAATAATTTTGATGGACTTATTCATACATTGAGGTCCAATTGCAACTATACTAAAAAGTTATACCCAGAACAAATTGAGCTAGAGCTGCTTCATTCTCCTCACGAAGACTAAGTCCAATCACTGAAAGTTTTCTCAAGGTAAGCTTTGATAGTTACTATAATAGTCCAGAAATGCCTATGATGATTAGGGTTTGTAGGACTCTAACCAAATTATTTATCGATGTTAGGGTTAGGATTAGGATTAGAGTTTGTAGGATTTTAACCAAATTAAATTAAATAATAGGGTTTGTAGGACTATAACCAAATTAAATTAAATAATATTAGGGTTAGTATTAAGACCAAATTAAATAAGATATAGATAGTTTCGGGATTCTCTATCTAATGCAAAATGCACAGCCCTATCTAATTACTAATGTACAGGGTTATGAGGTTATTTAAGGCCCAAAGCTTGGTTATTTCGGCGTTCACCAGCCACAAATGACTTGTGGCTATGCTAATTTAATAATTAAATGAAAAATTGATTTACTATAAACTATTAACTCAAGTTAAAATGTCAAATATTATTATTAAAGTAAAAGCTAACTTTTATTAATTTAATAATTAAATGAGAAGTTCAATGAAAACTTGTTCACTCATAAAAACTAGAGAGGTAAGTAATTTTCCATCAAACAAAATGTTTCAATTAGGTTCTTAAAAATATCGTCATCAGCAATAAATATTTTATATTAATTATATTTTGTATTTTTATTAATAAATATTTGAAGTTCTAATGCTAAAAGTATGGACTTTAGAAAAGATTTTGATACAATGTTTAGGATTAACATTTGGAATAGGTTAGAAGAGTTAAAAGTTACTTCGGAGATGATACATGTTGTAATAAATTTGTATGAGAACATTATTGCCAAGTTTAAAAGCACCGGGTGTTGGTCATAAAAAATTAATTGTATTATAAGACTTAAGAAAGTTGTGTCATATCCCCTACCCTTTTTCACATATGCATTTACAAGTTATAGGAAAGTATAGTCATCATCCTCTTTATTTATGATGATGATATTGTTCTTATGGTGAGTAGTCACT
>SNQJ01S0165910.1:27111-37409 GCA_010110895.2 Picea sitchensis | reverse complement strand
AAAAGGTCCCAAACCCTCTCACCCAACTTCTACTCCTAATGGTAACAAAGGAGAAAAATAAAAAAGTAAGAAGACTGACAGACATTGCAAGTTTTGTGGGAAATATGGTTATGTGGAGTCCAAATGTTTTAAAAGGATGGAAGCCTTAGAAGAAGCAGTGAAGAAGCACAACATCAATATCGATTCTTCTTTTTCTTCTCATGTACATGCACTTTTTTCTTTTGGTTTCTCCTTCAATGCAAATTCTACTTCTTCTTCTTATGAGTGGCTTATTGATTCTGGAGCATATTATCATATGGCTAAGGATAAAGCCATGTTTTCTACTCTAAATGAATGTAACACCAAATAAATATTTTTTGGTTATGATAGACTCTTAGTGTTGTATGGTCTGGAACAGTTCAAGTAGATAATGGTCATTTCAATCATGTATTATGTCTTTTGATCCTTTCCTACAACATTCTATCAATGTATTAGATTACTCATTCGGGTGAAGGTAAAACCGTAGAGTTTTCACCTAAACAAGTTGTAATCAAGGATTTAAAATATCATAAGCATGTCCTAGCAATTGGAATTGGTGATGATATTACTACTTTGTACAAGTGTGACAACTTTGGGTCATCATATTTTCCATCAGTTTTTGTTACTCATAGTGATGACTTGAGAAAACTTTGGCATGAGCGGTATGGTCATCTAAACTATTGCTCATTGCAACAACTATGTAATCAACATATGGTGACTTCTTCCTCTCGTTTCTTACAAAGATGGTGTATGTGCCAGTTTTGTTCTCGACAAACATCATCGGGATAGTTTTGACAAATGTGCCTCTTGGCACACCTCTACCCCTTTTTAGCTTGATCACAATGATGTTCATGGCCTACTTTCTTCTCCTTCTTTCTCTGGTTGTAAGTACTTATTAACTTTCATTGATGATTTCTCCAGATGCAGTTGGGTTTACTTATTAAAACTTAAGGGTGAAGTTTTTTGCCTACAAGACCCTTGTAGAAAAATAATTTGGACATCAACTTCAAAGGCTAAGAACAAATAATGGAGGAAAATATGTGAACAACAAATTTACAAGTTAAGGCACTGCATATGGCATTCAAATGCAACATTTTGTTCCATATACACCACAACAAAATGGTGTTGCTAAGAGAAAGAATCATACATTAATAGAAATTGTTAATTGTATGATCCAATCTAAGGGATTAAGTCTTCATTATTGGGCAGAATCCATCAATAGTGTCAATTACATAGTAAATCGCATTCCATAAAGGATTTAAAAAATATAACACCAGAATAAGCATGGAATAAAATTAAGCCAAATGTAAGCCACTTTCATGTATTTGGTAATGTAGCATGGGCTCACAACATTCTTGATGAGAAAAGGAAAGCATTGCAACCTAAAAGTGAAAAGTGAATTTTTGTTGGATATTTTGAAGATGTCAAAGCTACCAACTTCTTCAACCTCATTCCAATGAAATTATCATTATAAAATACGTTAAATTTGATGAAAATCTCTTGCCCTGTGAGCCTAATTTGGTGTTTGTGTCATCTTTGGATTGCAATCCATCTTCATCATTTGTGCCATATTCTATTCCTATTCTGGTTTCTTCTTCTTCAGATGATGAAAGTGACGATGAAAATCCTCCTCCCTCTGCTCACCTTCCTCCAAATGAGTCCATTGAACATGAACCTGCATCAACACCACCACTTCCCAAATGGGTTAGTTCAACACAAGAAGTAGTTGGTGATCTTTTCGATGATCCTTCAGATCATCATCGGACACATTCACAGTTCCAATGATCCTCTTTATTTTGGATCAAGTTTCAAAGACTCATGATTTAGACACATTTGCAGAAGCTTCAGGTCATCTAGATTGGGACTCGGAAATGAATGAAGAGTATCTTAATGGTGAAATATACTTGGGATATTGTACTATAACGTACCGAACCACCAAAGTTGGGTCACGTCACGCAAAAACTTTCTCTTTATCAACTTTGATACCATTTTAGTAACGTACCTAGCCTCCATCTAGGTAACAATACATGCAAAATACACATAATACGAAACTTTTGCTAATTAAATCCATTCTTTTGTTGTTATCGTTTTTCCCATAACCTGCAGCTATAATTTATAACTTATTTAGCTACAGTAATAAATGTAAAACTTATACATATGAAGCATGCTAATAATCAACATGAGATACAACTAAATCAATCATTACAATAGCATATAAGTCATTCTCATTCATGCAGAGTTCATTCATAGCAATAACACATGTAAATATCTCAGTACAAGATAAAACACTTATCTTAAACAAGAATCATGCAACCAGTGGCTTGGGACAAATGTTCCACCCAACCATAGACTAAATATTCCAAATCTAAATAGTGAATCACCCCCGAGTTGATTCTAACAATCCACAAAAGAGGGTGGTCTCTCACAATCCACTCACAACTCATAAATCTCTCAACCTAACTGATATTATCCTACAATTATCTCGACTTTTCCACCATCTCTCTTCCTCTTGTCCTACCTAACCCAAGGAATGCACCATTTTTTTATTAGGGATAACCCAAGGGATGTACCATTTGTTTATCAAGGTTAACCCAAGGGATGTACCATTCGTTTATCAGGGATAACCCAAGTAATGTGCCATTCGTTTATCAAGGTCTCTCTGGCACAGGTAGCTAGGAATCTCTCAGCTGGGAACTCAAGGGAAATTGTTGCTAGGAAAACCATCTGTAAACCAAAAACAACACGTGTTGTTTCAGTGCAACTCATGCAGTATTTCACTCTTCTGTATTGACAATCGGGCTCTTCAGTTCTCTAGCTCCAATTACACTCCAAATGTTTTCCCTCCTATGGTTGCACCCGCTTAAAACTCTCTTTCCATGCCCAAACTTGACTAACTTCTCAAACTACTCAAACTATTGTTACTTCTATCTCAACCCATATGAAATTCCTCTTTCATGTTTGCCTATTTTGACTCACACTCTTCCCCAAGCTAATTTTTCTCAACCCCCATGTGCCCAATAACTTCGGGATGTGACCACTCACACCCACCCTCTTACATATATTCAATGATTGGTTTTGGAAACACTCAATCAGAAATGGGAAGGTTCATATACAATAGCATATTTAGGAAAACATGTTAAATCCATAAACATGGGTAATTCCCCACTTGGACCCCTCTTTGCCATTATCCTAGATACTCCCCTCTCTTATGGATTAATTCAACCCCCATCTATTTTCCATGTCCCCTTAGTAGCTGGCATCACATTTTATTATTAAAACATTGAAATACAATTCGCATATTACATCGCTTGGTCATAGCCACATATTATATCTACATAAGTATTAATCAAACTAGGTATTATAATGGGGATGTTACATTCCCCCTCCCCTACAATTGTGTGTCATCCTCGGTGCACTCTATGCCGATATACATATATGAAAATTTACATCACAATACTTAGAAATAAAATTTATGCAATTTAACAACTATAGCAACAGCGCCAACCAAAATCTCATGTTCCTCTCAACTCGTTGACCCAAGGAATGTATCACTCGTTTATCAGGGATTCCCAAGGGATGTACCATTTGTTTATCAGGGTTAACCCAAGGAATGTGCCATTTATTTATCAAGGTCCCTAGCATAGTTGGCCAGGACTCTGAGATGTGGTTTCGGAACTCTAGTTGCTCAAAATGGAGTCTTGCATTATGTCTTCTTCAAAACTGTCAAATATTTGTGGGTATTTCCCCAGCATGTTTTCTCCATGCTCATGTGTAGCATCTTTAGGATTGTAGAAGTTCCATTGAACCTTAACCAGACCTATGGTTTTGTTCCTAAGCACTTTAACTTTCCAGTCCAGAATGTGACTGGCTCCACCCGAAAATTCCCTTCGTGCTCCCCATGGATCGCATTCCAATCAATGACATGATTAGCATCAGATGCGTATTTTTTAAGTAATGATACATGAAATACATTATGCACTCTCATCGATGCAGGAAAATATTTCATGTATGCAATTGGCCCTATTTTTTCTAATATTTCAAAAGGACCACGATATCTCGCTCCTAACTTCAGGCAGCTTCCTAATCTTAGCGAACTTCTCTTTGCCTTTACTTTCAAAAGCACATGTTCTGCCACTTTAAAATCTCTCAAAAACTGTGTTCCTATCTACAAAAAAAATCTCCCTATCCTGGGAATCCTTCAAGTTCTTCTTAATCCTTTCCATCTGATCTTCCATTTCTTTTAGAAATTATGGCCCAACAATTTCTCTATCTATTGGATTATCCCAACTCACTGGGGTGTTACTTTTCCTGCCATACAATGTCTCAAATGGACTTATTTTCAATGAGGCTTGATACCCATTGTTGTAAGAAAATTCAAATAAATGGATATAATCTTCCCACTTCGACAGTTGATCCATCACGTACATTCTAAGAATGTCCTCAATTATTTTGTCATTCCTTTATGTTTTCCCATCTGAATCTAGATGATATGTTGTACTAAGATTTAAATTTGTCCCAAAGCCTTTGAACAAACCCTTTCAAAAATTGAAAGTAAACTTTGGATCCCTGTCTGAAACTATTTCCTTAGGAACTCTGTGTATCATAGAAACTTCTCTCATATAAGTATCCACAATATTTGTTTCCTTGTGTGTAGTATTTACTGGAATGAAATGCATTTCTTCAGTCAACTTATCCACCACCACCATGATGGAATCATGTTGCCTCATTGTTTTGAGAAGCTTAGTAATAAAATCAACTGAGACAACTTCCCACTTCCATTCCAGAATGGCTAATGGATGTAGCAAAATTTCTAGGTGTCTATGTTATGTCTTTACTTTTTGGCATTCCAGACATTTGGCTATGTAATTAGCCACTTATTTCTTCATTCCTGGCCAAAAATATTGGCTTCTTACTATTGCAATTGCTCTCTGATATCATGGGTGCCTGGCATATGGCACATTGGGCATCTCCTTCAGCACTGCATTTTTCAGCTCACTGGAATTTGGCACATACACCTTACCTTTGTACATGAGAATTCCATCTTCTTTCAACTCATAATAATTAAATTTATGCTAAAAAAATTCCTTGCTATAATGTCTCTTTTATTTTTAAATAATTCTTATCTAAATTTGTTGTTGCAATAAATTTGTATTTCATATTTGTCTCGTACATGCTAATGGTTGCAATATGCACTTTATGAACTCTCTTACTGAGTGCATCAGCCACTTAATTTTCTTTTCCCTTTATGTGCTTAATTTTGAAGTCATATTCACTCATAAATTCCAGACATCTAGTTTTCCTAGCATTTAGTGTTGGTTGTCCAAACAAATGTTTTAGACCACGGTGGTATGTCATTATCTCGAATTTCTTACCCACAAGGTAATGCCTCCACATTTTCAATTCATGTACAATCGTTGCTAACTCCAAGTCATGGGTAGCATAATTCTTCTCATGCTATTTTAATTTTCGAGACTCATATCATACCACATTATCCTTTTGACTAAGGAATCCACCAAGTCCTTCCTTGCATGCATCGGTGCACACAATAAAATCTTTGTTTGGATCTAAAATCTTCAATATTGGAGCACTTGTCAATATTCTTTTCAACTATTGAAAACTCTCTTCACTTGGAAGTCCATTCGAACTTCACACCCTTCTTTTGCAAAGAAGTGATTGGACTTGCAATCTTTGAAAAACCTTTTATGAATCTTCAATAATAACTAGAAATACCCATGAATGATCTGAAATACGTCACATTCTTTGGCACTAGCCATCCTCTAATGGCCTCTATATTCTCAAGATCAACTTCTATCCCTGCTACTGATATTATATGCCCCAAGTAGTGAATCTTCTTTTGATAAAAGATGCACTTACTTAGATTAGCATATAATCTGTGTTCTCTCAAAACTTGTAACATCATTCTTAAATGTTGCTAATGTTCCTCTTCTTATTTGGAATATATGAGTATATTATCTAAGAACACAATCACAAAATTGTCTAGGTACTCCCTGAACACTCCATTCATCAACCACATAAAAATCGTTGGGGCATTTGATAGTCCAAATGGCACTACCGCAAATTCATAATGCCCATATCTTGTTCTAAATGTTGTCTTTTTGATGTATTCTTCCCTTATCCTTACTTGATGATAGCTTGATCTCAAGTCAATCTTTGAAAATATTCTTGCACCTTTCAGTTGATCAAACAAATAATCAATTATGGGTAAAGGATATTTATTCTTTATGGTAACCTTATTAAGTTTCCTAAAATCAATGCAAATCCTTAAGGTTCCATCCTTATTATTCACAAATAGAACTGGGGCTCTCTAAGGTGACATGCCTGGGTGTATATACCCTTTTTTAAACAACTCGTCAAGTTGCATCTACAACTCCTTCAATTCTAGTGTACCCATTTTGTATGGTGTCTTAGAAATTGGGGAAGCTCCTGGAACCAAATCGATAGAGAAATCAATGTCTCTCTTTGGTGGAAATCCTGGGATTTCTCTAAAAACATCTTCAAAATCCCTCAAGACCGGATGGTCTTCAATGCTTACCAGTTTATCTTTGGTTTCCTCCTCTATATGGGTTGCAAACAATTGACGTCCCTTCCTGAATCTCTTCTTCAACTGCATAGTTGAAATCTCTCTCACATCTATAGCTCTTAGAATGCATTGAATCTTGCCTTGTTACCCTTCATCATTGAGACATGTGATTGTCTTGTTGTAACGGTCTAGGATAGCATGATGCTTTTCCAACCAATCCATGCCAATTAGAAAGTGATATGAACCCAATTGTATTATGTTTACATCTACCTTCATGCTGAGTCCATTCATGTCTATTTGAAAATCTTAACCAACTCATTGATCTTTATCTTAGCCCTCGTGGCTAACTAAACTAACCAAGATTTCTTATGCTTACTTCTTTACAAGTGAAATATTTCAACAATGTTATCATTTATGTAACTATGGATAGCTCTAGAATCAATTAAAATTGTTATGGATTGGTTATCAATCATACATTCCACTTTGATCATGGGGAATTGATATTATGCATGCTTGTTGTCCAAGGTTGCATAAATCCTTGGCATACTTCCTCCCATGTCTTCCATTGTTTCATCCTCCCAAATGTTGTGGGCAGTCCTCATTCTTTCTCCTTTATGAGGGAAATCCTTAGATAAGTGATTCCCTCGGCATCCCCAGCATTGAAAAGGTTGTTGCCTTAGCATTTTCCCAAATGAATCTACATTCTTTTGGTCATTTTGGGTTGTTTGGCCTTGTTGACTTTCTTGGGATTTATTTCTTAAAAATGGTGGCTTAAAACCTTTCTACCTTTGATCCTTTTTCTCTTTCATTATGTCATTCCAAGTCTTTTCAAACAGTAGCCTTCATTTGTTTTCCTCATAAAGGTTCCTTTCTCTCCTTATGGCTTCCTCCAAGGTATTGGGGTTTTCATATTGAATCTTGTCACTATAGAAGGAGGGTAATCCACTTAGAAACCTTTGGATTTTAACCTTCTTATCCTTCATGAAGTCAACGTACTTCAACAATTCAAAGAACCACTTCTCATATTCCTCCATTGTCATGGTTCTCAACTTCAATTCAAAGAACTCTTTCATCTTTCTCTCATAGTAATGCTCAGACAAATATTTCTCTGGGAAATATCCTTTTGAATTTCCTCCATGAGATTCTCTTCTCATCGAGGTTCTTGGCTTACTTAAGTTGATCCCACCACATGGTTTCCTTTCCTTCCAAGTGGTAGGTGGAAATCCTAGCTTCTACCCAGGATGGGTGGTCATGCAGCTATAAATATTTCTTCATTTCCAATAGCCAAACCTCTACCTCTTCTCCTTTCATGTGCTCACCATTGAAAGTAGGTGGCTTTATTTTCCTAATTTCACCTTCCAAGATGTATTCATCATGCTTTATTCTTTGCCTCCAAACATGAGACACACTTGGGTTGCTTCCTGGTCCTAAATTTGCATGATTTATTCTAGTGGAATGCCTTGGATAATGATGGAGTCTGATCATGCTTCTTGATTGCCTATCAATTCCATGATCATCCCTTTTGTTGTGGGATCTAGATGTTGATACTTTTCTAGCACTGGTTGCTTACTTGGAATCCTTGTTAACTTGCTTATGCAACATGTTCAAGCTATGAAGTATCTCTTCATGAGCCTTCATATTCCTTTCATTATCATCCCTGTATCTTTTCACTACTCTATGGAGACTTCTCATAGTAACAATATCTTGCCTATCTCTTCTTCCATTTGACTCTCTCCCAGCATTCCCCATGCTGATATACAGATCTCTAAACTCTTCCCCATCATTGTAAGACCCTTGAACATCTTCCATGACTTTAGTCCTCATATAAGAACTAGGTTTCTTTTTGTACCTCTAATTCTGCAAGATTTGCAGCCAACAAAATTTGTTAGGCTAAAATAATTAACAAGATCCATGAAATTATGTACAATTATGTTCCCATACTGTATCAGAATTTTTTCTTTCGTAATTTCAACCAAAACATTTCAACACTTAGATTATGTTTCCATCTATTCGGACTCACGAAAGTGTAATTCTTCATTTCATAAGTCCGTCTGAAAAGTATCAACACTTAGATTAGTTTTCTATATATTCGGAATCACAAACTCGTGGACTTGTAGACTCACGAAAGCATAATTATTCCTTTCATAAGTCCATTTGAAAAGTCTCAACACTTAGATTATTTTCTAACTTTTAGGACTCGCGGACTCATAATAAATCCAACACTTAGTGATTTTTCTAACTTTTAGGACCACTTTGTAACGTACCCAACCACCGAAAGTGGGTCATGTCACGCAAAAAAAATATCTTTATCATCTCTGATACCATTTTAGTAACATACCTAGCCTCCATCTAGGCAACAATACGTGCGGAATACACATAATACAGAACTTTTGCTGATTAAATTCATTATTTTGTTGTTATTCATTTTCCCATAGCCTACAAGTACAATTTATAACAAATTTAGCTATAGTAATAACCATAAAAATTATAATCTGAAGCATGTTAATAATCAACATGAGATACCATTAAATCGTTCATTACAGTAGCATATAAGTCATTATCATTCACGCATAGTTCATGCACATCAATAACACATGTAAATATCTCAGTACAAGATAAAACACTTATCTTAAACAAGAATCATGCAACAAATTTATTGGGACGGACGTTCCACCCAACAGTAGAATAATTGTTCCAAATCTCAAAAACCAATCATCCACGAGTTGAGGCTAGCAGTACACAAAAGAGTTTGGTCTCTCATAGTCCACTCATAGCTCATAAATCTCTCAACCCAACTGATATTATCCTACAACTATCCTGACTTTTCCACCAACTCTCTTCCTCTTGTCTTGTCCAACCCAAGGAATGCACCATTCTTTTATCATGGATAACCCAAGGGATGTACCATCCGTTTATCATGGATGAACCATTTGTTTATCAAAGTTAACCCAAGGGATGTACCATCCGTTTATCATGGATGAACCATATGTTTATCAAAGTTAACCCAAGGGATGTACCATCCATTTATTAGGGATAACCCAAGGAATGTGTCATTCGTTTCTCAAGGTCTCTCTCACATAGGTAGCTAGGAATATCTCAGCTGGGAACTCAAGGGAAATTGTTGCTAGGAAAACTATCAACAAACCAACAGCAACACTTGTTGTTTAAGTGAACTCACATAGGAGTTCACTCTTCTGACCTGAAAATTGGTCTCTTCATTGATCCAGCTCCAATTTGCTCCAATTACACTCCAAAATGTTTCCTTCCTATGGTTGCACCCGCTCCAAACTCTCTTTTCATGCCCAAACTTGACTAACTGTTCAAATTGCTTAAACTGATGTTACTTCTGTCTCAACCCATATGAAATCCCTCTCTCTTGACTTCCTTTTTTGACTCACACTCTTCCCTGAGATTATTGTACTCAACCCCCATGTGCCCAATAACTTCGGGATGTGACCACTCACACCCACCATCTTACATGTATTCAATGATTGGCTTTGGAAACACTCAATCAGAAATGGGAAGGTTCATATACAATAGCATATTTAGGAAAATGGGTTAAATCCATAAACATGGGTAATTCCTATTGACACGGAATTTATCAGACCAAGGTCCTTCTCAGGTTACCAACAAAAGGCACCGAGTTGTCTAGAGCGCTGGAATTTTCATCTCCTCTGAAGAGAAGAAGTCTCACCCAAAGAGCAACCAAGACATAAAGATAGGGAAGGGAAAAGAGAAT
>SNQJ01S0165910.1:0-21037 GCA_010110895.2 Picea sitchensis | reverse complement strand
ATATTCCTAGATGTCTAAATACATTAACTGATGCATTGGCTAACTATGTGTTAGACAGACATTTGGATCATTTGTAAATCAATCACATCAATTTTCACACAACACATGATAAACCGGTAGAAGTCATCTGTATATATAACGATCAAAAGAGGTTTTTACAAAAAGTTTTGTTCGAAGACCAAAATGTCAAAATCCGAAGCTCATAGCTTCTACAAAGTCACGTCATGGATGATGTTCACGGTAACACAAGACTGCCTGGGCAACTTTACGGAGCAATCGACTCATGGCCTCTAACACTCCTACTATATGACATTGATCGCGTCATGGAACCTCTCCAAGAGGCATATCTAGAATATCTGTTGTCAAACCCTCTAGGTTTTGTTCCACTGCTTGATAATCCCCAGCTTCCCATTATGGCACTGATGCCACCTTTCCTCGTCGTTGAATGGGAGAAGTACCAGGAGGTCGATAAGATCCAACATATGTGTCATCAACAACGATTTTGTATTTAGTGTTTGGACGAACATATAAAAAACATTTGCATATGATAAAATTAACAAAAACATTCAAAAAGAAAAAAAATGTGTGTACTTCTTACCAAGTTCCCCCCACTGAGCATCCTCTGGTAGTACTAAGTCCATATCTCCTCGAAAATCCAGTCCACCATAAGCATAATCATCAACCATCAACATATGTGGTTGAAGCTAGTCAAAGAAGGTATCATCATACTTGATGATCAGTCCAGCTACGTGTCGGGCCATGAGCTGACACCATCTCAGCATTCTTGCATCCCTGGGAGCCGGTAAATTCCACTCAACCTGTAGTCTCAGTAATGGAACCCTCTCGAGGAAGAAGGACACTAATAAATATCCGTACCCGAATTGCTTCAGGTCACCTTGTCTACTTTTGGTCAACTGCATTTTCATACTACGAAGCACAGCATCTGCCCAATTAAAAACCCGAGGTTCAGTACACTTGATGGAATACTGGAAGTAACTTTGTAGCGCCATGTGAGGAGCAGAACTTCTAGCCATCCGAGCTATGGTGAACAGGATAGTACGGAGCGTCAAATCTCATACTCCCCAAAGAGATACTTTCCCTTTCTTCCTCTCTGCCTCGAGAACACAGTGTAAGCGACAGTACTCACTCATGAGCAGCCCACCACCTCTGCTACCAGTCGGGCTCACATGGTACCCCCGCCGTGATAGTCCAGTCAAGAAGTAAATGTCCTCAATATCTAAGGATAGTGTGTGGACCCCCACATGAAATACCTACTGATCGGGATCCCACATACGCACAAGGTACTCTGATAACCTAAATTGGGCCCTCATGCCCGGGATACGAAAGTACTTCAGAAGGCCATATTTTCTCAAAGCAGCAATAGTGGGTGGATGATTTCCATCAATAGTATTGTCTTCTTCATGCTCCCTTTCATGCCATTCAAGAACCATTTTGATGGCCAATTACCTGCATAAGAAGCACAAAAAGAGGATTAGCAACTCTATTCATGAATTGATTCTTTTTTATTGAGTAAATTCTTAAAAAACTTTTGTGCTTTGCGGTTCTCGCAGGTTCCCTTTGAGCATAGTGTGAGAACCTCACAGGCTGTTGTGGGTGCACCTGCGAGAATCACCCATTCTTGTAGGTCCCGTGTAGCCCACCTGCGAGAATGGCTGAGCGCAAGTAGGGCTCATAAAATCAACTCAAAAAATGAATTTTAACCAATGAAAATGCAAAATTAAAATATGAAAGAGTAGAAGACAAAGAGCCTACCTCACTGTCGTTGACGGATCGTCGAATGGATGCTCGTAACTCCCACAATATGATGCCAAACTTCGAGGGTAAAAGAGGGGTTTTTGAGCTCAAATAGTGGAAAAGTGAAAATGATATGGTAAAAAGAGTTTTACTCCTTTATATTTACTTTTACCATGTTATTTGGTTTTTTATGATTATTTATCTATTAAACCCTAATCCCTAATGTCCTTTTGAGTGTAACTTTTGCAGGCGTAATGACTTCGATGTTCATATATAGGGATGCGGACATATTTTTTCTTTGTCATCGCGTGTTTTGATTGTTTTTTATGGTTTTTGTATAAAACCTCAAGCGTGGTCTTTGTCCGCTATCACGCTCGAAAATACATGAGAACGCAATCGAGCACACTTTTATCACTTTTTCAGGCTCAACAAGGTTATATGAAAAAGGAACCCCCCTGGAGTCCTCTTTAATCTCTTTTCAGACTCTCTAAACATGAAAAGATAGTCGAGCGACATTGCTATTTTCACGCTCGATAAAGTATCTGAAGAAAGCGTCTAGTGAGCGATAATTTATCTCTTTTTCGGTCTCATCGGACTATTTTACAAAAAATGAACTGAGACAGTTATCTTTTAAGTGTTTTTCCAAACTCTATAATCATGACAAACCTTTGAGTTTTCTATCTTTGGACTCGTTAAACAAACATCGACAGACCCATAATGGGACCGAACCACTCCTTCTTAGCGTTCGTTAAACATACTCCGAAGGACTTATCCGAAGGACTTATCCGAAGGATAAGCTTATATCAACAAGCATATGTTATCATCATCAAGCTTGTGTAAAAATAAAGAGGTACTTTCCATAAATGGTGGGGGGAAATTTGGGAAATGGATATGTTATCATCTTCGTATTGATTGGAAGTAAGTGTCGCTCTTGAACATGAAACCCCCCATTCATTATATTTGAAGTCGATTTGGGAAATCCAATTGTCTCTCATTCGATTTGCTACAAGGTCAGTCCCTGTGTCATCTTTGAGTCAATACTACCAAATCATTGGTCGTGTCGTTCATATGTTCAAGAGAAGTCCATCTGAAACATTTATTGAGTCGGCCATATGCAGTTTTACATTCTCTCTATGTCGGCCTTCCCTGTGTCCAATTCAATTTACATCATACTTTGTTTCACCTTCAAAATATTTTACTCATTTTGTGTCATTGATGGGGGATACATCAAGGCCCTCATGTGACGAGTTTTGTTCCGTCGAATTCAGCTCATTATCTAGAATCAAGACTCAGAAATTCTTTGGTACCTTGGAGCTTGCATGCCTCAATGGCAGGTTTCCTCGCTTTCGACAGTGGGTTTACATCATTGACTCCTGATCGAAAGATTCCATCGGTTGTTCGACTTCAACTCACTCATTCACACTCGATGGATTGTACTAGAGTACCTTGGGAGTCATTGACATCAATGGTGATTTCTCTCGCACTTGTTAATGGTTTCATCAATGACAGGTAATCAAGTGGTTTCTGCCATGTTCGACTTCGACACCTGTAATCACATGGTTAGATTCATACTTTTGGGCGATGAGATTGAAGACCCTGGATATCATCCTTTTGTCCAAGTTGCGATTGAGTATGTATAATTTGCGAAACATATATCCACTGTGTATGTCTCGTGTCTATGTCGTCTTAATTTGAAATTTCTCGCATAGATCCACAGTGTATTCCTGGTGGCTATGCTATATTTTGATGGCATGGATCCATAGTGTATAATTGGTGGCCATGACCCATGTCTACAATTGTCATCCATCTATGATATGAGTATGGGAATGCCTACCTCAGAATTGATATATATGATATTCTGCAGATGCTTGTTTGTTCGCAGGTTTCCAATTAGGTGTGCTCCTGGTTTCCAACACACACATGCAACTTACAAAGTCTTTCGACTGTCACTAGTTCTGGCTTCATACTTTGGGGGGAATTTTGTTACCCATGATTTTGTTAATCATGATGATGTATTGATGTTGGTGTATTCAGGCTCTTCATAAGAACTTTCTCCTAAGAAAAGTTATGTTCATCTCTTCCCAGAAAAATCATTTTTGAAGAGAGTTTGCTGGCTACTAGTATCCCAGGGTGCGAGATTGACCCATTCTCGCAGGTTGCCTTAAGCTGGGGTGTGAACTTCTCGCACTTTGTAACATATCTATGGTGTGAACCCTCTCCAAAGCATGGAAAAATATGAATTCTCGATGGTTCTAGAAGGGAATCTTCTAGAAGAATGGGTTGGCATTCGAATGGTTATCCTTGTACTGAATTCCCTGATATTGTGGGATCATTCTTATCTAAGTAACCATCTCATTCTCTCCTATATATTGATGTAATTCTCATGGAAAAGGTTAAGAAAGATTCATTGAAGAATTGGTGAAAGAATTGTGTGAAGGACTTAGCTTGAACATAAGCTTGGAGACTCTAGCAAGTCTATCAAGAGGATTTGATCTTCTTCATATAAGGATTGAGTAAGTGTGTGTGTTGGAGCCAAGAGCCATCAAAAGGAAGCTTGAGACATCAAGGCGATCAAGTTGTAATCTTTAATTTCAATCCATATGATACAGTGGCATGTCCATTTCCCATAAAGCTATTCTCACTTTATTGTGTAATTCCTTGATCATACACATAAGTTGACAGTTGAATATATTTTGTTATCTTCACTTTGGTTGGTTTGTGTTGTCTTGGTCTTGACCTCACGAGAGCACCAGAGCGAAGCGGGAGAAACAGAGACCCTAGGAAGCGATTCTAAGGTATGTTACTTGTTCCTTCCTACTAGCTAATTCAATGGTCAAAACTTGGGGAAAGAGTCATGTCCTGTCCTGTTTTGTTCTAGATCCATGTGGATCTAGGGAGATCTGTTAGTGTCTGCACCTATCGATTAGTCCAATAACAACAGGCCATGACCCTATGCCTATATTCAAAGGTGTTTTTTTCATTTCGCATTTCGGTGATTCTAGATGCAGTGGAGGAGCTTCCCCCTGTCTTTCAAAGTCCCGATAGTCGGAGTGCCGAAACGGCTAATCCACAATCAATGGTCGGATTTGATTTAATATGGATGGTCACGATGAACCTTAATGTACTTTGGGATTCTCCCACTGGGAGTTCTCATTCCTTTTCTCTCAACCCTTGTATTTCAAATTCCCAGTAACCAGAATGCCGAAACGACTAATCATTTCGTGTTTCGGCGATTCCAGATGTTGCGGAGGAGCTTCCCCCTGTCTTTCAAAGTCCTGGTAGCTGGAATGCAAAAATGGCTAATCATTTCGTGACTTTGTCCCTAAGGGATGAGCCCATGTGATAAACCTCATGCAACTTTGTGGCTTCGGCTCACTCGATGACCATTGATCTGCTCCATCGATGGATCTTCACCGCTAAAAAGCAAAAATGCCTGCCCACTTGATTTTTAACCCAAAAATAGAGATTTTATGTATATTGCGCTTGGGCGTTCATGGCTGTGACCATGGATAACTTCATTTGATGAGTATTAAGCCCCATTTCATTTATTTTTCACAAAGGATCTGAATCCAGAGAGAAGCTTCCCCCTTACAAGAATATGTGCTAACATTAGGCTCCATGGGGGATAGAGTCCTCCCTATGAGGCTCTAAGAACTCTTTGCAGTTTCAGTGCCTTGTTGTTGGGCTATGGAGTCATTTATTAAGTCGAAAATAAATAGAAAAACAATATTTACAAAAATAGAGGAGCCGTCTAAGGCTCAAACAAAACATTTCTTCAGGAAATGCCCATTTACTGGGTCATTAAAAAATTCTTCACCCTCCAAATCCTACAACCTCTACGTGTTATTTAAGAATGCTTCAGAGATTTTGAAGGGCTTGATCTAGAGGGCATCAAACTTGTTGTGTTTTCCCCTATCCTACCTGGGTGCATCCCACTTAAGCACCAATTCTCCCCAGCTCGAATTCCTCCTTCCTGACCTTCCTGTCAAAGTCCTTCTTGATCTTCTGCTGATGACTATGAGCTATGTCCATTACCTGCTCCCTGATCTGTTTCACTTCCACCACTTGATGAATTCTTCTGACCATATGGTCTGGCTCTCCTTCATGATCTTGAAAGAATTTCGCTACAGGTAAAGCGAGCTGAGTGGGAAACACAGCCTCCGTCCCATAAACAAGTTGAAAATGTAAGGTGCCCAGGGACTTCTTTGTTGTCACTCGATCAGCCCATAGAGCGAATTTGAGCTTTGAATATTAGGCCCTCTTATTGTCTTCCAACAATCTTTTAATGAGTTTGATTAGACTTTTATTGGAAGATTATTCCAGTCCATTTCCTTGGGGATAATAGGGAGTGGAGTGAATTAGTGAAATCTCGAACTGCTCATAGAACTTAACCAGAGGCTCAGACTTGAAAGAAGTATCATTATCAGTGACAATTATGCTGGGATAACCAAATATGGCTATGATATCCTCTAGGAAGTTGATAATTACCTTGTGTGAAGCACTCCTAGTGGGGGCAGCTTATATCCACTTGGTGAAATAGTTTGTTGCAGTCAGTATCCATCTGTGTTGGCCACTTGAAGGACGATGAATTTCTCCAATGAAGTCCAACCCCCGCTATTGAAAGGGTGTTGAAGCTACTACAGGATTTAGTGGCAGAGATTTCAATTGTTGCTTTCCTGAGAACCTTTGGCAGTTCTCTGCAAACATCAGTGAATAAGGTGGGCCAGTAGTACCCAGCCCTGAGAATTTTGTGAGGTGTGGTCTTCTAGAAATGATTCCCTACACAAAATCCACTATAGAAATCAAACATAACTTTATGGGCTTCCTGGGGGTTCAGACACCTCAGAAACACCCCTAGAGGGTCTCTCTAGTACAAGACTTGGTCAATAAGGCAATATCTGACCACCTTGAGCTTTAAATCTCTTGCCTTTCTTTTTCCCATTCCATCAGGAGGCTTCAACTCTTGCAGAAAGTACAAAATGTCTCTGTACCAGGTGCATTCTACTAGTGATAAGCCACCCTGAGAGCTTTTGTTGGACGAATCAGCTTGTTGATTTCCTGAGCAACAATTGATAAAGATAACCCCCAAGGCCTTGCAATTGGATTCAGCCAACAACTTGGCTAAACCCTTCCCTTTAACCAACTTGGTGGGATTTATCTCGAGGTCAAACTCAAGGATCTTGGCAATCCATTTACCTCTTCTCCCATCTATGTCAGGTTATTTAAGGATGTCTTTCACAGAGGCTGAAGGAACGTATGTAGTCACTCTTGAGTGCAAGACATAAACTCTGAAAGCTTTGAGAGTTTTCACCAAGGCATAGGCCTATTTCTCCATGATCTCATACCTGATTTCTACATCTCTTAATACCTTACTGAAGAAGGAAATGGGTTGCTCTCTCCCTTTCTTATTTTTCTGCAATAAGACCATTGCTACTGTATCAAAAGAAGCAAAAGAAAAAACTAGGAAATCCTTGGAATAATTAGGACTGATCAGCACAGGTGCCTTAGTCAATTCTTTTTTTATTTAGACAAAAGATTCCTTGGGTTCAGCAGTCCATTTTACTTCATTTCCCTTTCTGAGCATGGTTGTGATGTGTTTCACCAACTCAGCAAAATTTGAGACGAACCTCCTCAGAAAGTTAATCTTCCCTAAAAAAGCTTGAACTTCCTTTCTAGACCTGGAAAGTGATAGGGTCTGAATTGTCTCTACCCTGCTAGGATCAATTCTCACTCCTTATGTTGATACTATATGGCTTAATAGCTTCCCCTCCTTCATAGCAAACAAAGATTTCTTGATATTTAAGGAAAGACCAAACCTCTGACATTTTAAGAAAAAATTCCTCAAGTGACAACAGTTCTCTTTATCAGACCTGGAGAAGACTGTGATGTCATCCAGATAGATCACCACAAACTAATCTTTATCCCTGATGAAGGCTATGTCCATGTCTCATTGAAATGTTGCTCCTACATTCATTAATCCAAAAGGCATTTTGGCATACATGAATGTCCACCAAGGAGTGGTGAAGGATGTTTTTTCTCTGTCCTCGGGCATGATTGATATCTGATTATAGCCAGAAAAACCATCAATCATGGATATCTTAGATGCACCAATTACCCTCTCCAATATGTGTTCCATGTTGGGCAAGGGATAGTTGTCTTTCTTTGAGCTCCTATTCAGGTTCCTGAAATCAACACAGAGCTTGATTTCTCCACATTTCTTCCTCATCGGGACTAAATTGGCCACCCACTCAGAATATCTCAAGGGGACAATGATTTGGGCATCTAACAACTTCTTCACTTCTCTCTCCATGACAGGTAACAACATGGAATTTATCTGTCTTAGCTTCTGCCTAAATGGCTTAGCCTCTTCCTTCAGTGGGATCTTGTGTTCAATGACAGATGTGTCATATGTCTTGAGGTCTTCATAGGTCCATGAAAACACATCAGCAAATTCTCTTAATAACTCGGTATATTCGGCCCTCTGTTCTTTGGTCAAACTGTTTGACAGCTTAACAAACTTAGGCTCCTTTTGTGTGCCGATGTTGCACTCCGTTGTATCAACATCTCCATTTGAAACCCTACCCTTTACTGCCACATCATTTTCATCGAACAGTCTTTCTAAAGGGACTAGTCCCTTCGAAATGTGATTTCTAGGTAGATGAATAATATGGTGATTAGCAATTTTATTTAAAAATACCTTAGGGTGAGGGTGACTTTCGAGATCAAGATCTTGATCAATGTGAAAAGCAGAAAATTCATCGACAGACTGAAGAAATTTTTTGATTTCAAGATCGTCTTCGAATACCTTCCAATGCTTGATATTGTCCGGTACAGATGGCCTATATCTTATCTCAACATCATATTTGATCTTAGGTGGCAGAGGGATCCTGAACAGACTAGCTGAGACAGCTAAGGAATCGGCCAAAGAATTGTCCTCTCTTGTAATAAAAGAAATGTTGAAAGCCGAGAAGAAATTATCAATCAGGTCCCACACCTCATTTTTGTAACTCCTAATCCGAGGATGCTTAGCCCGATAAGCATTTCTGACTTGTTGGATTATCAACTCAGCATCTTCGAACACTGCTACCTCCTCAATTCCCATTTCTTTTGCAACCCTTAAACCCAGAACAAGAGCTTCATATTTTGCCACATTATTGGTAGCTTCAAATTCTAGCTTGTATGACAGGGATATGGTTTCCTAACAAGGCAACACAAAAACCACTCCAGCGCCTTCGCTAGAAGAAACTCCATCGAAGAACATCTTCCAAACAGAGGTGGTTGGAGGAGGTATCTCGTGATTAAATATGGGTTGCTTTCTGATTTGAAAAGGGGCTTCAGGAGTATCAGTGAACTGCAATAAACTAGACCCCAAATCAATGTCAAGTTCCAATATAGGATGATTGGTGGGGTCTGCTTCATCACTAACAATGTAGGTCAGCTGAGCTTCTCTATACAACCTCTTGTGTTCCCCTCCAAAGGCTGGAATGGTGTCATATGTGAGATCCACCTGTAATGTTCCTCCAAGTTTTTTAATCCAAGATCTTGACAACAGCATGCCAAACTTGGGGGGAACATCAGCCACTACAATGTCCATGACCACACTCTTCATTGGCAGCTGAAATAAAGAGACCGCCAAGTCTTTGATGACTCTGAGGCATTGCACCCTCCTTGAATCAAAAGAGTACAAATTGTGATCATCCTTTGTCACTTCCAGTCCCAATTATTCCATGACTATTTTGAGCATAAGGTTGTGGGAATCTCCCGAATCCATGAGGCATGCAGCACCTTATCATGTATGTTCAGGGATGTGTAGAAGGGAGGGGATGAATCATCTATGTCTTCTACCATGGGACCTAGCACGACTGCTGGATTTTCATCTTGAAGATTTATTGAGTCTGTGGAAGGTTGGGGGGACTCATATTGTAGCAGTTTAGAGAGGGACCTTTTGAAATCTTCATTTTTAACTAGTTCTGAGAGGGGTACGGGAATTCTAATCTTTTGAATTTCATGCTCAAAACTAAAGGAGGAAAGAATCTTAGGAGCTTCCCTTACCTCATATACAGGTTCTTTGGTTGTTGGCGAAGTATTCTAAGTTTTATTTTCTTTAGTAGTGATTGTTGCAGGTTTAGTGGGCCTTTCCGCTATGAGGGATTGATCATGGCTATCAAAATTCCCTTCTTTCTTCTTTAACCTGAGATGGTATCTGTTAGGAGTGTTGTTGGCCTTTTCCCCTTTACTCAACTCATGGATTTGAATGTTTATAAGGGATTCTTCATATGCAGATTGAGTCAAATGGGGAAAAGGGGAAGTGTCTTCAATACAGTGAATTTCAGGGTCGAGCTCATCTATCTCCTCTCCTTCCTCACAAGCAACTAGGTTATTTTGGAGATGGGTTTGAATCCTCTGATCATATCTATCTTTGCTCCTTTGTTTCCTTGGCAAAGCCTGTTGTACATTGTTACTAGGCCTCCTGAAGCCTTTGTTATCATTATTTGGGAATTTTTGTACATGGGCTTCCCTTCTAACTCCCACCTTTCCATTCTAGCCGAAAGTGATTTCAGTGCTCTAGTTACCTCGTCCATCTGAAGGGGAAGGGGAGAGGAATTGGATGGGGAGGCTTCAGGTCTCTTCCTGGATATGTCTCTATCAGCCTTATCCTTGAGTCGGTCAAAAGCCAATATGTTAGATTCTACTTCCACGGTTGCATCATGCATGTGAGCTAGAGTAGTTTCTCTCCTTTCCCTCAACAAGAGGCAAAAATTGGGATCAAAAGTGCTAGCATAAGTGATTTTAGCAGAGGCTTCTGAGGGATTTATCTCAGTGGGGATCTTATTGTACATTTTATTGAATCTCTTGGAGAAGTCAGAGACGGACTCCCCTTCCTTTCTCTTCAAAGACCTAAACTCTGTCATGTAATACATGAAGTCTTTTTTGTCTCCCCACTGTCTCAAAAAGGAATTATCCAAAGCCTCAATCCCATCGATAGATCCAGGAGGTAGGGCCCTAAACTAATTTCTAGACTTTCCTTCAAGGATATGGACGAAAATCCTCATCCATGTGTCTGCATGCATGATAACATGATCATCTGTAAAACTGTAAAAGGCTTCAAGGTGTTCTTCTGCAGCTATGTCCCCTTCACCTGTAAACTTGGGTCATTGCTTAAGGTAAACATCTGTTGGAAGGGCATTAAGAGGCTGAGGTAACAAAAGGGGAGCATACTTAGAAGCTATTATAGCCTCCATTGTGGTCATGGGGGGATTTTCTCCTGCCATAGGAATATTAGGTGGAGGAGAACTCGGAGGAGAAGGAGCTCGAACAAGGGATACTGGAAATGAGCTTCCAAGTGGAAGGGGGAACAATGGGGGATTCAGAGAGAAGGCTAAGGGGCTTGAGTCAGCAGATGCTTCTCTCTGTGCAGTAGCAGAAACAGTAATAAGAGGAGGGGTGGTAAAGCTAGGGGTGGGGAAATCTTATGTGGTCCTGGACTACGCCAAGGTACAGCTTCAGGGGAGAGGGGAGTGACAAGGATTTCTCCCTCCAATCCCAGACTAGGAGGGGAAAACTCAGCAAGAACACTTTCGAAATTTAGGAAACGGGAAACTTCAGAAAAAGGTCTGCTACGAAGCTGAGAAGAAGAAAATGGAGTTTCTATGGAAGGAGATGGAAAATTACCTAGTTAAGTGGTGGAAGTTTCTCCTTCAGAGGCCTTTCCTTTTCTGATAATCACCTCCAGATCAGCTTCAGGTGTAGCTAGAGGCAGTTGTGGATGGGACCGCGTGTGTCTACCTCTGGAAGCCACAACTAAAACAATAGGTTCGCCACAGTGGATTCATCACAATGTAGATGCTAGGTGCACAGTAGCAATCTCATAGGGCTCTGATGCCTAATGCACCTTCGGAATCAGAGGCTCAATGTCCTTTGATCCCAGGGAAAATTTTCAACTTCATCCCTGGCAACGGTGCCAGAAATGTTGGCGTCAGAAGTCACTCCTGGATTGCAGCAGAAGTAAGCTTGATGCCCATCAATTTATGTCACTATTTGTTGATAAAGAGTGATGAATGGAAGTAAACTTAGAACAATATCGTTCTAACTCAGAAACTAGGCCAGGCATGCACAAGCAAATGAGGTCTTGGTTTGACTTCAGACAGTAAGTTCTAATAAGGGTGAGTAGGAGGAAGACTTCTATGAGGAAATGCGAAGGCCTGTTGTAGGCATCTAGCTTCTAACAGCATGTAGAAGAAAACTTTGAACACAAGAACCTATTATATTCAAAAGCAGAAACACTAAAAGAACATGACAGAGATATAATAAATCATTTATCATAACACAGTCACGACGATTCATGTGAATCAATCAATCATGAACCCTTTTAGTATGAGATCGAAAACAGATGAAAAAAAGAGTTATCTTACATTGAACAAGAAAATTTCATATGCAGATACATAGCCAGGAAAACCAATGCTTCATTAAAACATTACATTCGGGAACTTTGCTCTACCATCCATCCTTACAAAAATAAAAAACCTGAGTATATATACTCAGAGAAATTTTCCACCTTGGTAGCAGGAGGGTAGCTAAGACATTAAAGTCCAAATTAGCGTGTACAGGATTTTTTGGTCAGACGATGACATCAGATCGGCATGGCTTCTTTAGGAAAACCTGCACATAGGATGATATTGGGTAGACTTCCTACTAGAACCTCCATGCCTTACATTTAAGGAGTGAGGCGAGATTTCAACCACCTCCTCCTACCTTTATTTTCTTCTAGCAGAAATCAGGATCGAGGCCAAGTTGAATTGGCACCTGGAGAACGCGGCAACGCCTCCTGTAGCTAAATCTGGCGCTTTATCCCTTTGTGCAACTCTTTCTATCACCCCAAGTGACCACGAGCCGTGACCCTGCGCCTATCTTCAAAGGCGCTTTTCACATTTCACGTTTTAGTGATTCCAGATGCAGTGGAGGGGCTTCCCCCTATCTTTCAAAGTCTCGGTAGCCAAAATGCTGAAACGGCTAATCCGCAATCAATGGCCGGATTTGATTTAATATGGACGGTCATGATGAACCTTAATGTATTTCGGGGATTCTCCCACTAGGATTTCTCATTCCTTTTCTCTTGAACCTTTTATTTCAAAGTCCCGGTAACCAGAATGCCAAAACGGCTAATCATTTCACGTTTCGGTGATTCCAGATACAGTGGAGGAGCACCCCCCTGTCTTTCAAAGTCCCGGTAGCTGGAATGCCAAAACGGCTAATCATTTCGTGAATTTGGCCCTAAGGGATGAGCCCATGCGCTAAACCTCGTGCAACTCCATGGCTCCGACTTACCCGATGACCATTTATTCGCTCCATCGATGGATCTTCACCGCTAAAAAGAAAAAATGCCCCCCCGCTTGATTTTTAACCCAAAAATAGAGATTTTATGCATATTGCGCTTGGGCGCTCATGGATGGGACCTTGGATAACTTCATTTGATGTCTTAAGCCCCATTTCATTTATTTTTCACCAAGGACCCGAATCTAGAGAGAAGCTTCCCCCTTACAAGAATATGTGCTAATAGAAGGTGTGGAAAACTTTTGTGCCTGGAAATATAGGATTGGACTCATTCTTGAAGAGAATGACCTAGCAATATTCGTCAAACAAGAAGTGTCGGAACCCGACGATGCTGCAGACAAAGCAAAGCATCAAAAGGACAAGATAAGGGCCAAAAGAATCATTGTAGATCCAATCAAAGATCACTTGATCCCTTATGTGTCATCAAATAATACTCTGAAATAAATGTTTGATGCCCTAAGAATACTATATGAAGGAAAGAACATAAATTTGAAGATGAATCTAAGAACTCAGCTCAAGAATGCAAGGATGTAGAAAGGATAATTAATCCAATAATACTTCTCCAAAATATCCCAATTTAAAGAACAACTAGAAGCAATCGGAGATGCTATAGACGAAGACGAACTTATAATGACGGCCCTTAATGGTCTCAAAATACCTTGGGATGCATTCATCCAAATGATCTATGCTAGAACAGAGAAACTAAAATTTGACGGTCTATGGGAAGAATTCATTCAAGAAGAAACAAGAGTAGCTAACCGAGAAGCGTTACTAGCAAGAGATGATGATCAATCCCTAGCTACCCACACCAAAGGAGGAAGGAAGAAGTCCTACATCCGGAACGAAACTCATAAAGAGTCTCACCCCCAAAACAAATCTCAACCAAATAGATTCCATAAGAAAGGACAACGAAAGGAAAGAGATTACTCATCCGTCCAATGCTACCATTGTGACAAGATGGGGAATATTGTGAGATATTTTCCAAGAAGACGAGAAGAATACAAAAAGAAAAATAAGAGGCACCATGCCCATGCAGTTGAAGATGAAGAGCCACCCACAAATGTGTTAAGAGAACAAATTAAAGACTATGTCTTAATCTCGGCCCTCTCAGGATCGGTAACACCTGGAGAGGACACCTGGGTCATTGATAGTGGTGCCTCCAAGCACATGACAGGTCAAAGAGATATTCTCTGCATTTCAGAAAAGAAGTTTTCTCAAAAAGTGACACTTGGAGATGATTACCAATATCCCATCAAGGGAGTGGGAGAATCAAACTACAAGCTTAATTCAAAGAATTCAATGAAGATGGAGGGCGTACTCTATGTACCAGGTTTGACAAAGAACCTACTCTCCATTTCATATTTAGAAAAGAAAGGCTTTAGAGTTCCCTTTATAGATGGAGAAGTTCTTATGTGGGCTAGAGGAGAAACCATAAAAGAAGCAATCATCATTGGAAAAGAAGAAGGTGGCTTGTACAAGATAAAGGGTCACTCATAAGCTGCCATGACCCACGCTATTGAGAATCCATGTGAACTTTGGCATAGAAGATTAGCCCACATCAACTACAAGGCTCTACCATACGTATGAAAAGTTGTCACGGGTCTACCAGAACTCAAGGTTGACCATGAAGGCGTGTGCAATGGATGTGCACAAGGGAAGAACATCAAGAACCCTTTTTCGAAGAGAGACAGCAAAGCAGAAGGATTCC
Source organism: Picea sitchensis (assembly GCA_010110895.2). Classification (NCBI taxonomy): domain Eukaryota; kingdom Viridiplantae; phylum Streptophyta; class Pinopsida; order Pinales; family Pinaceae; genus Picea; species Picea sitchensis. Next base: position 6,243 of record SNQJ01S0165910.1, on the reverse strand, counting down.
TAGAGCTCATTCATTCAGATGTATGCGGCCCAATGTCATTGTCCTCCATTAGTGGGTATGTATACTATGTATCATTTATTGATTATTATTCTCATAAGACCTAGGTGTATTTTTTGAAATCTAAAGATGAAGTGTTCAGCAAATTCAAGGAATTCAAAGCCTTGATAGAGAATCTTTCTGAAAGAAAGATCAAGATACTCAGGTCAGATAATGGAGGAGAATACACCTCAAAATATTTTTTGAACTTCGGAAAAGATGTTGGGGTCAAGAGGGAGCTCACCACTCCCTATAATCCTCAACAAAATGGTGTAGCTGAAAAAAAGAACAGAACGATAATGGAAGCAGTGAAGACCATGATCCATGATCAAGATCTTCCTATGTGCTTATGGGCAGAAGCAGCAATGACAGTTGTATATGTGCAAAACCGATTGTCCCATAGTGCACTTGGGTTCAAGACCCCGGAAGAGATGTTCACCAGAAAGAAGCTAGAGGTAAGCCATCTCAAAATATTTGGCTGCCCAGTATTTATACATATTCCAAAAGAGAAAAGAAACAAGTTGGACCCTTCAGGAAAGAAGGGAATATTTGTGGGATACTGTGAGGTCTCCAAGGCCTTCAGTATTTATATACTAGGTCACCATCACATCGATATCAGCAGGGATGTGACCTTTGATGAAGATGCAATGCTCAAGAAATCAAGAAGATTCCATCTTGAAGAAGTATATGAAGAGGAACTCGTAATCCCCAGAGTTGAAAAATCAATGAGGGAGGTTCCCAGAGCCGCAGAACCAGTGAGGGAAGTCGTAACTTCTCCTGATGAAGAAATTCTAGAAGATCATGACATAGAAGAATTTCAAGAACCTCCTCAGATGAAGATCTCCCATAAAAGAAAGACTACTTGGGCAAGAGAGCTTATTCAAGATGGAGATAAATATGGTGTTCCCGAAGGAACCATGAGATAGGTGAAGAGACCTAAGCCATTCTCCAGTTATATGGATTTGATGTGTGATTTCCTAGAGAAAGAGCCTACTTTCTTTGAGGAAGCCATTCAAAAGAAAGAATGGGCAGATGCTATGACTGAAGAATACCAATCCATAATAAAGAACGATGTATGGGAAATAGTTCCCAGACCAAAGAGAAAGGATGTGGTATCCTCCTAATGGCTCTTCAAAATAAAACATGTTGATGGAAGTATTGAAAAGTATAAATCAAGATTTGTCTCTCATGGATTTTCTCAAAAGGAAGGCATTGACTATGAAGAGACATTTGCTCCTATAGCCAAATACACTTCGATCAGAACCATATGGACGTAAAGACAACTTTCCTAAATGGTGTCATCGAAGAAGTGTATATAGAGAAACCTCAAGGATTTGAAGTTGAAGACAGGAAGTCTCATGTCTGCAAGCTAAAGAAGGCTATGTACGAATTGAAGTAAGCTCCTAGAGCTTGGTATGGTAGGATAGACAGTTTCATGATGATCTTGGGCTTTACCAAGAGTAAATCAGATTCTAACCTCTACTTCAAGGTTATGAACAATGAGCTAGTAATATTGTTGTTGTATGTGGATGACTTATTCTTAACTAGAGAAGAAATCTCATCACTGAATGTAAGAAGAGGCTCGCCTCAAAATTTGAGATGAAAGACCTTGGCCTAATGCATTATTTCTTAGGTCTTGAGGTATGGCAGAGTCCAGAGAGGATCTTCCTTAACCAAGGTAATCATGCAGTTGAAATCCTGAAGAGATTCAACATGTTAGAGTGCAAGTCCATGAATACACCCATGGAAACAAAGTTGAAGCTATTGGTCGACACTTCGTCAGAATTGATTGATCCCACATTGTAGAGACAGATCATAGATCGATGATGTACCTGACAAACACCAGACCAGATATTTTTTTTGCTGTGAACACCTTGAGTCAATTTCTGGTAGAACCCAGACATGNGTTCACCTAGTTGTTGCAAAACATGTGATGAGGTACCTTAAAGGTACATTAGATTGTCATCTCAGCTATGATGGAGATCATGATTTCTCACTAAGTGGATACATTGATTTAGATTAGGCTGGAAGTGTCTCTGATAGGAAGAGCACTTCAGGATGTTATTTCAGTTTGGGATTAGCCATGATCTTGTGGCAGAGTAGGAAGCAATCCATTATTGCTCTCAGTAAAGCGGAATCAGAATACATTGTTGTGTGTTCTGACAACTACTAAGCTATTTGGCTTCGTAAGTTATTGACTGGTCTATTTGACCTAGAGATGGAAGCAACCATAATCCTATGTGCCAACCAGAGCTGCATAAAGATGATAGAGAATCATGTATTCCATGACAAGTCAAAGCACATAGAGAACCGATATCATTAAGTCCGTGACATGGTGCAGAGGGGATCCATAAAGCTCCAGTACATTAGCACGGATGAACAAGTTGTCGATGTGTTGACCAAGCCTCTATCTCATGTAAAGTTTGAGCACTTTCAAGATAAGATTGGTATAGTCTAAAAGGACCTTCCTCGAAAGGGGGAGTAGTGTTGTGATGAGATATATCTAGTATTGTGCTTCCAACTTAATCGTTGTGACGTAAATCCAGTCTAGTTGTTGTGTTGAGATGTGCCTAGTACTGTGCTTCCAGCCTAACCATTGTGACGTAAACAAAGTGTAGTTGTTGTGTTGAGATATGTCTAGAATTGTGCTTCTAGCTTAATCGTTGTGACGTAAATCCAGTCTAGTACCTTTCTTCCAACTTTACAGTTGTGACGAAAAGCAAGACGAGTATTGTGCTTCCATCTCTATAGCTGTGACGAAAACCAAGACAAGTATTATGCTTCTAGATCTATAGCTATGACGAAAAGCAAGATGAGTATTGTGCTTCCAGCTTTATAGCTGTGATGAAAAGCAAGATGAGTATTTTTCTTCCAGCTTTATTGTTGCGACAAAAAGCAAGACAAGTATTGTGCTTCCCACTTGATAAGTTGTGACGTAAAGCCAGTCCAGTATTGTGCTTCCATATTGATTGTTGTGACGAAAAGCAAGATGAGTACTATGCTTCCAGCTTGATAGTTGTGACGTAAAGCCAGTCCAGTATTGTGATGATGAGCCAACCTCGTGTTGTGATGATGTGACCAACCTTGTGTTGTGATGATGATGTATTATTTTTATAACTAATCCATATTGATGCAGATGATGATTTCATTCCTTTGAGAATGACGATGTTGCCGATGAGAAAAACTTTCAATGATTTATAGATACGCCAGTCAGTGTTCCAAGATGATATTGATGATGTTGTCCTATCATCCACCTGATGTTTTTTATGATGTTGTCATCTCTCTCGCCTAATGTTGTTGAAGAATACCCTTCTTGTTAAGGGGGAGTGTTGAAATAATGTAACTGCAAAGTGTATTATAATTATTATTGTGGAATTATTCATTAGATCAATCCCCATTGCATATATATCATGTCGACTATTGTAAAGGACCAAATACACTTTTGTGGATTGGTAAAAATATAATTGTAATAGGAAGAACAAGAAGTTGGCCCCAAAATATATTAAAGGTGGTTATAACCACCCAGATTGAGAAGTCGGCCCTGCCAGTGAAGAGACACTTCCACACGTGCCAGAATTGTATAAATAAGGAGGCTAGCGCCTCACTTAGACACACACTCACTTGTTCATTGAGAGACAAGTTTCAAAGATGCAATTGGAGAAGAGAGAGAGAGAGAGAGAAGTGAATTCTTGGGAGAGGACTTTCTATATTTGTTTGAGTTATCTCTTGGCATTGTATTGGATATCTATAATAAGGAAGTTTTGTTGGGTTTTCTTCCCCTTGAGGGTTTCCCAGGATAAATGATGTGTCTCTTGTGATTGTGTATTTCTCAGTGATCCTATCTTATGCTATTGTTGTCTATTGAAATGAAAAGAAATCTAATAATAGATTAAACCCTAACATCAGCAACCCTCTCCTAGACNAAAGGTGGTTATAACCACCCAGATTGAGAAGTCGGCCCTGCCAGTGAAGAGACACTTCCACACGTGCCAGAATTGTATAAATAAGGAGGCTAGCGCCTCACTTAGACACACACTCACTTGTTCATTGAGAGACAAGTTTCAAAGATGCAATTGGAGAAGAGAGAGAGAGAGAGAGAAGTGAATTCTTGGGAGAGGACTTTCTATATTTGTTTGAGTTATCTCTTGGCATTGTATTGGATATCTATAATAAGGAAGTTTTGTTGGGTTTTCTTCCCCTTGAGGGTTTCCCAGGATAAATGATGTGTCTCTTGTGATTGTGTATTTCTCAGTGATCCTATCTTATGCTATTGTTGTCTATTGAAATGAAAAGAAATCTAATAATAGATTAAACCCTAACATCAGCAACCCTCTCCTAGACTCGTTCCAATTTCTGCTATGCCTAGATCTTAGCATATTATTCCTGTGTTTTGCGTGCTTGATCAAGGAGTGCTTCCTCCCTTGTGAAATCTGCAGTCCTTTCAGCATGGTGGAGCCTCAGCTCCAGTTTATCAGTTGACGCTCTGATCATTCCGACGAGTTGTGTTGTTGTCCACTGTGCAAGATCAGCAGAGGAAGGGGTGGCTTCCCTGGGTACTCGGACCTACAGTGGAATTTCACTAGTCGTTGAATTCTCTAAGAGATTTTCCACCTCCTCCTCTTCTGTATATGGTCCTGGAGAAAGCCTCAACCTCAACGTCGTCAGTGGAAACATTAAAACATCTATTCAGGCCAGGCAGAGTTGCAGCAACTTTGCGCACTGCTGAGGGTTTTGGAGGAATAGATCCATATGTTCCTGCACTGACGTTGTGCTTTGTCCTACCATATCAGGTTCCTTCTAAACCTCTTGTATCTCTGCCTCTTTTTGGACCTCATCTTCTGGGATTGCGCTTCCAATAGCACCCTCAACCTTGGTTGTTGAGGTAGTGCATTGAGGACTTAGGACTTGCGGCTTTTGTCCTGATTACATCTTCGCTGAGGACGGAGTGTCATGAATTGGCACAAAGGGTATGATATTTTGGTCCTTGGCTTCAGGGTTTGGGTCAGTCATTTGTATTCTCTATTCAGGTACATCTAAGTTTGGACTAGGGAGTTATGGTCTCTGCTTTGGTATCTTTGGGAGATCGAGTTGCATGGGTTTTGGATCATTGGTTTGGGATGGAATGGTGGTTTATTGAGGTGGTGACTGGGGTTGTGGTGGTGATGGAGGTTTCTCAGTGATGATAGTGGTGGATAGAGTGGTTTCAGGCTCAGGGTCATCCTGGATGTCTATAATGTGGGTTGCTCGAGCCGGTGAGCAAGTGCGAGGAAAGATGGATGAAATGGGCTTAGGGAGATCGCCATCATGGGTTTCTTGGTCATTGGATCTGTGATGAATGCAACACGGATAATTTCTTTGACATCCTTACCTATTAACATAGCTTTCTCTGGAAGCTATGGGAACATAGGTAATGTTCTCTTCTTGCGCTCTAGTGGATGTGTATCTTCCTCCTCGTTGGAGTCCGTCTGTGTCGGGGCTTCTTTCTTCTGTACCTCTAGGCCCGAGCTCGGTCCTACCCCTGCTTCCTGACCCCTCTTCTTTAGCAGCTCCATAGGCAGAACGTAATGCATCCTCGACTTGCGTGGGTTGCGTTTGACTGCAGCCCATGACATAACCTCCTTGTCGAATGCATCCTCGTTTAAATAGAATGGTAGCATGCACGAGTGCAAGTTCTCTCTGTTGGCATACCTTGGCCACACGAATGTATGGTGGCAGTTCATGTTGAATGTTATGTTCTGCATTTTGGAGTTGAGAAATTCCTACAGAATGCACAACCCCTATGTTGGAGTTGAGAAACTTGTTATACCATTTGGAGAATAACGTGTTGTTGAAGGCAATGTTCTCTGGGTCCAACCTTGAGTGCCACGACTCGAACATTTTTTCCAATCGCCCCTTATCTACTGGCGAAAATGGTCTTCTAGTGGGTGGCATCCACTTCAGCATTGCAAATGCAAGCAACAAGTAGTCATAGGTGAAATTACCCCCCTTCTCATGTGCTTCCTCGGAGGCCACCAAGAGTTCCTCCAATAAATAGTTGCACCAGTTGAAGACAATGCCATTGGAGTAAAAATATGCCATTGATAGAGCATCCAGTGTACACTCTCATTTGTAGTAATACCTCATGAACTTGCTAGAAATTATATAGCAACTGGTCATGACCATCTCGGGTAGGATGGGGTCGATCGTGTATGTGCGCCCCCCCCCCCC
>SNQJ01S0165909.1:0-21037 GCA_010110895.2 Picea sitchensis | reverse complement strand
TGTGCTCTTTTTCCAAGTATAGGTCTATTTTTCAAGTATTTATCTTTGCATCTGATAAATCTCTCCTCCTAGAATCATGGGAAGAAGAATGACTACCCCTATGGGTATGTCTCCCCCTATCTTCTTTGCAATATGAACAATATGCTACCATTGCAATATGCTTCTGCTGCAAATGTTACTGCTCAATCGGAACATAGATCAACTGCTCTTTTTATGACGATCCTTGGACATGTCCATGCAACAAGCTCGTGCCATACCATACATCATGAAGCAAAATATATGTCAATGATGAATAGAGTATCATGAACAAAACATCAACTATGTACAATCTGTACCATCCAATGTGCCAACCATGTACATTAATACCATAGAATATGCCATAAGCTATCATCAATGGAGTGCATCAACCATATGCCTCTACCAACATGTCAACCATGTGCTTCAAACAAGTGTCATCCTATACATCATGTGCCAAAGTATATGCTAAACAAGTAATACCAATGGTGTACTTTAGCCAAGTATTATTATCCATAACATATACCATCTATGAGTGCATCAACATTGCACTAAACATGTATCACCAACTGTACAAGGCATGTGCATCAATCATGCACCAATACCACAACAAGATGAACTACAATAAAGATGTGTCCTCATGCATGTATGCATTATCCACCATAGAACATGTGCCAATTATACTGCTAGCAGGTGCCTCTAACAATGTACAAAAAGTGTACCAATCATGCATGAACTATATATCAAGCTATGACTCATCAATGATGTACAATATGACCACATCATCAACTCATCAACTACATGTCCCACTATGTAGGTCAACCATATGCCAAATGCATGCACCACGATATCCAACAAATACACTTCCAATACATCATAAGATATATTAATGAAACTCAAATATGTACCAACCATGTATCCTAACAGAACTACCTCAACCTCCATTCACTACAGAAAATACTAAGCATCCAATAATACATGTACTAGAAGTGTGCCCCAATAGATCAATGACATCTCTAGCTAACATCATCATGATATGTCTCATAACTAAAATGTCAAAACTTCATTGTCACAACCAACATTGTTCTTCAACTAAAAAATATCTCAATCCACACTCTAGGGTTAGTACCATGCATCCAAGATAGCCTTTCAACACTCGGTCATATGTCACCACCATACATACATCAATTATGTATGCCAACATGTAATCATGAAAACCTGCAACAAACAATGTCAAACCCTGCAACAAATCATGTCAGACCCTACAACATAGAGTTATACCATTATACCATGATGCAACTCATGTGCATAGCCTTTTTCCAAGGCTCTTTTACCATAGATACGCAGTCTGTTGCACAGACAGCTCGTGTATGTACGCGACCTATTCATAGGTCATCTTGCGTATGTACGCGATTGTTACCATTGCAACCCGTGTATGCTTTTGAATATTACAAGCTTGAGCTTCCCTCAAGGCTTCCATACTGCTCTGGTTGTTTAGTCTTCTTTACCCACTTATGAAGGTGTCATTGCTTCTCATAACTTGAGCTCTGAGCTTCCATCTTTTCAAAAATTTATTCCTTCCTAACTTCATGCCTTCTTCTAGTCATGATATATGAACTCATCATCATGGTCTTTATTCTTGTGTTCCAAAAATCATGGGATTTGTGACCAAATCCACTACAGTTGTAGCATGTCATGATGTGACAATGAACAACAATGTGTCCTACTTGATTACATCTCCAACACCTTGAGGTGTTATGAAATCTTCCATTATCTCTCCTTGCATACAATCTGCATTCCAAAGCTTTGTGACCATATTCATTACATGAGTAACAGTGACCATGAAAAACCTTTTCATACCTTTGCTTTGGTGTCCATCTTGAAGGTGTCTCTCTTCTTTGAGGTGCAAAGATGGTTTCTTGATGTCTTCCTTGCTTTGTTCTTTTGAGACTTTCCTTGCCTTGTGTAGATGGTTGACTTGCAACATTATTTCCATCCTTTGAGAGTGAGGGACTTACCTCATGCTTCTTTGAAGTGCTTGCTTCAATATGTGTAGTTTCTTTCTTGTATCCAAGAACTGATTTATCATTTGGTGATCTTTGACAATCCAAGATCTCATTCAAGATTGTTGAGCTATTCAAGAATTTGTTTGACTTCTCTACTTTCTTTCTAAGATCAACAACTTCAACTTCCAACTTATGACATGAATCTTCCTTTTCATTTACTTGATTCTTTAATAGTTCCTCTATCCTTTTGGCTTCTTCAATTTAGGTCTTGAGATGGACATTAACTTCAAGACTTTTGCTAATCTCATCATCTACCTCCTTATTTTCTTCTATTTCATTCTTTAGTCTTTTGATCTCTACTTCTTTTTCTTCTAATTGAGTCTTTTTACTTTCTTCTTGTTCCTTCAGCATTTCCTTTAACTTCAGGATATGCCTTTGATTCTTTTTAAGAAACATTTTAGTGTTATCAGAAAGATAGTTATATTCTATGTAACAATGGTCATAGTTGTATTCAAATAGACCCCATTCAAATTTCCTTTTAAGCTCGAATAGTTCTTCTTCTACTTCTTCCATGGGATAACCATTATCTAACTCTACACATACTATCTCTATATTTTCTTCTTCACTTGTAGAGAAATATTCAACATCATCATATTTTGAAATATTTCAATTGGGGGTTTTTGGATATTCTTTACCTTAATTGATCTTGATGGAATTGTCTTCAAGGTATTCCTTTTTGCCAACATCATCACATTTAGAATCATTGCAAATAGAGGATTTTGGAGATTTGTTTTCTTTTTCTTGTACCACAACTTCAAAAACTTATTTTGCACATTAATATTAATGGTACCCACTGATTCTATCCAAGGTTACCCCAAAACAATATCCACTTCATCCATATCCATAACATAAAAATCTGAATGCAACACATATTTATCCATGTTAATCTTCAAATATTTAACAATTTGAACATTTTCACCCTCAACCTGTGTGCTTTGAATATTCTTTACTGGAACTTGTAATCTATTAACCAACTGAACATTGATAAAATTTTGCATGCAACCAGGGTTAATAGAAACAATGACATTTTCTTTATGAATACAATCATGACCATGTAATATAGATTTGTCACATGAAAATAAACCCTTGGTTCTCTCTGTATCCTTATTTTTTTCATGAGACCACTTGTCTAACAATATTTTTTCAAATTCTCCATTGGAGAGTGTCATCATCTCCTTATAATCAACCGATTTCCACCAAATAGCAGCATCACCTTGTAATTTGAGAGCTACCCAATGGGGCCAATTCTCTTCCCATGTTGACTTTCTTTCTTTAATGAATGTTTCAATGCTAGGGCCATCACATTTCCCTGTAAAATATATCTTGCTATGAAAAACCCCAAAAATAGAAAAAGGGTTTAAAAATAAATTACTGCAGAAAATCACGACTTTTTCTGGAAAAACCCTAAAAAACGATTGAAATTAAAATGTTCATAACTTCACTTCCTAGACTCCATTTCGGCTGATTTTTTTTTAAATTGGGTATTTTTTTTAGAGGAATTTAAATACCCAATTTGTTTTTCCAAATTCAGCTCACAAATCTTCATATATGAACCTGAAGTGTGCCTCCCTATTTTCCTTCCCTAGAAAAATTCTGCAAAAAGAGCAAAAAATTCTTCCCTTCTTTGGCCAAGGAAAGTGCTCTGATACCAATTTTTAAGAACCAAAGACCTGAATACAAAATACCACAATAGTACCAAATATATTTGAATACAATCACCACAAAATATATATGAAACAATATAGAAAACCACCACTTTATTATATCAAACCCATGAGGTAGGGCAACACCATACAATGGATCCTATTATGGAAGGGATCATCTCCTTTTCACTTGCCTCTTTGATGGGGCATACTCCTATTGATCTACCATTCACAATACAATATTTATCTTCATATCTCATTACATTGCTTGAACCCCTTTATATAGTGCTACCATCACCTAGAACATTCTAAAGGAGGAATATTCTAGAAGTAGAACCTTCTAAGAAGTCCTCTTACTTTTATTATATCTAACTACCATAGTGTGTCTTATTTAATAATATAGTGGACCTAGTACACCTTACATTGAATGGCCTCCACTATTATCATTATGGGCCCTCTGTCCCCCCCACTACCTCTCTAGCTACCTACCATTCAACTCTCCATTTATTATATCTAACTACCATTGTGGGCCTTATTTAATAATACAGTGGACCTAGTCCACCTTACTCTGAATGGCCTTCACTATTATCATTATGGGCCCCCCCACTACCTCTCTAGCTACCTAACAACATCTATGAAACCTTGACCATGAAATCATCCACAAAACTTGAAAAGCATCTATAAGATCATCTCTGAGTCAAGGCACATAAGTCATTCATAGTGAAAGAGAAAGATAGAAGACAAATGTAGTGATGATTCTCCACGAGTTGAGTTACGATATACAAAATGGAGCTCTCTCTCTCTCTCTCTCTCTTAGTTGAGTTACGATCTACCAAATGTTATATCTTTCCTAAAATCCCCTGAGACATAATAATCCATGATACAAGGTGGATAGGTCTCATTTTTGTTATCACGGGATTTGCAGTTGTGCAAAGCCCAACACACGATCACCAAATTTTGCATAACTATAGGATATCCTACCACTATCACCTTAGTAAGAAATCCCCTCGTTTTAGTGATGGAGGAGGTTCACCACCAGGGAGGCTTCCTTGGTGACCTCAAGGGATCAAAGTAGTAAGTTTTTTAGCCAAGCCTATCACCCCCCCTCTAGATCAACTAATGAACAATCCAAGTGTATGAAATGGATGAGGCATGGAGTTATTTGAGTACCTTCCCAGAACAAGAACACTTATAGCATATATATGATTGATTTCCAAGTATAAACATGCAATAAAAACCTCATAAGACACTAGACAATGATAATTTGATATAGTTGGTACAAAATTGCAGCAATACAACAGTTTATAACAAGAAGTACAAGTTTGTAACAACAACAATAAATATACATCATAAATGCAACAATTGACAATAGAAATTCAACATAAACTTAGTAGATTAATAACCAATTGTTATATGGAAATTTTGGTAAGTTTAGGCCATATTTAGATCAATGTATGCAACAAATAAGAGAGTATTTAGATGGCTATAGCAAACTTTTGCAACAACATCAAGTTTTCAATCCAATTAGCTTAATTTAGTGTTATTTAAGTTAGTAGATAGCTTGAGAGATCGAGAATAAAGAGTTTTTTTATCACTTTCACCACAAGAGAGCTTTAATGATTAGTGCCTTGGGGTTGTGGAGTCTTGATAACAACAATGCAATATATTTTGGAGATGAAGCTAGCAAAGGCTAAAAGGTAGCACTTGAATTCTAAGGTGCTAGAACATTAGGGCCTTAGGGTTAAAACCTTGAGGAGAAGGATTGCTAGAGTGCATGCACTTTTGGGCTCTAGCAACCTTTTCTCCCTTCTTAGGTACTTCAACTAGGTCACAATCAAGAGTCTAGAATCAAACTCCTAAAGTGCTATCACTTTAGGAGTCTAACCCTAGGTAGGAAGCACTTATGCTCCTCTCTTGGGGTTTTACCAAGCAAGATATTCAATATAAACAAGTAAAAATCACCATGAAACATTCAAAAACATGAAATGAAATTGCATAAATCTACTTGCTTCACCAAGATATGACAAGAATAAACCCTAATTGCAACAGTACCATCCAAAAATCAACAAATATGCATTCACACTTGACCTCCAAGAGATAACACATAAGGTACGGCTTGAAATCTAAGATGCTAGCACATTAGGGCCTTAGGGTTCAAACTTTGAGGAGAAGGATTGCTAGAGTGCAAGCACTTTTGGGCTCTAATAACCTTTTCTCCCTTCTTAGGTACTTCAACTAGGTCATTGTTGGGCTAATCTAGTGGTCTAGATTCCTTAGCATTTATTATCAATTCGGGTATGTAAACTTATGAGATACAAGCACAATATGTGCAGAACTAGTCTTGAAATTTTCTATGAACTCCTACTAAAACCAAAGCAGTAAAATGCCAGACTTACAAATAGAAATGGTTCTCTTGGCCACGATCACTCAAACTTAACTGTCAATAGTAGGGAATCAGATTACAAGTAAATCATTCAATGTTAAAGTGTGTCTACTTGCAAACGCACTCTATTTAGTTAACCAAGCTTCAATACCAACAAGGGTTATCTCGAACTGTGAGTTAAAGCGATGAATGAAAGACAAATTACTCTATTAGTGCAAAATAAGGAAATGTGTTGATAAGAAAGGCAGAAAGGAATTGCAGACACGGTCAACTCTGAGTATATTAGTGTGAATATTGTTTGTATGGCACAGAAGATGAAATATCAATCAATCACATTGTTGTCTTTAACATCTATATCTGGAAAAATCATAGATCACATAATCAAAGTAACAATTGCCTACAAGCTAATTAAAAAGAATTTTGATTCTACAAGAAATCAAAACAAAACATGCATGTAATAAAAGAAACTTATAAACTCACTTACAGAAGGACAACGTAGACCATGGTGGCCTCATAGAATATGTTGTTAAGGAAGCTCATACTTGTTCGAAATGATCTAACACATCAATTAAAAGAACAACTCCATTGTATTGATAGTTTTAGAAAATTTCAGCAGTTACAAAAGTTTTGATGTCTAATCATAATATATCCACTTCAATTGATCCCTTTGTTTTTCTTTGAGGATATATTTATACAAAAGATTCAATAACCAAATCCCCAATCATAGAACTAACCAATTAGATCCAAGTTGGATTTTACACATTAAGAAAATCGAAAATCGGTTGCTATAGGAAAATCTAGGAAATTTTGTTTTGAAGAAGCTCGTACAATCCATGTCTCGCATGTTTTGGGGAATATACGCCATGTGTCACCTAAATAACCATGTTGTGCACAAAACCCATGTCGTAGAATTCCTTAATTCGTCTTCATTGCTCCAGAAATCACCTCTAAATATCACTGGTCGGAATTTGCAGATTACCCTCTGTTTTTCAAAACTGATTACAGGAAAATCATTTAAATCTTCATTCTAGTGCGTAGCATAACTTCTCCTTGATTTTTTGGATTGAATCCTCGATCTTCTAATATATTGATCCTCATTCCTTGCTCATGGCATCATATTTATGATTTTGTGAGTGAACTAGCGAATTTGTAGCTAATTCTGCAAATTTCATGTAATAATTGTCTCTCGATTTTGACTAGCAATTATTGTTGGGTGTTGAATGCCATGACAATGATAATATAGGTAAATCAAAATCTCTTAATATTGATGAAGTATCTCCATGTGTAATTTTCCCTTCTGAGCGAGCGGAAGTATGCTAATCACCAATTCCTATAATAACTGGTAAAACAGGGTCAATTTCTGTAATAACCGGTGAAACAAGGTAAATTCTTGTAATTATTGAAATGTAGGCAACTTTTTCTATAGAAATAGTTCTTAATACCATTTAAAAGTAAAACCAAGAGTTAATCTCAAAATAACAACATATTACCTTATTTAATGCTTATTATGCCAATAATTAAGTGAAAATGGACAAAAGTAGAGGTTGTGAGATCAAAATTGGAGGTGAATGGGCTCGNCTTAATACCATTTAAAAGTAAAACCAAGAGTTAATCTCAAAATAACAACATATTACCTTATTTAATGCTTATTATGCCAATAATTAAGTGAAAATGGACAAAAGTAGAGGTTGTGAGATCAAAATTGGAGGTGAATGGGCTCGGTGAAAAGATCAAAATTGACACCCAACATCTCCCCCATACAGAGGATGTCGTATGTCCTCATACAACTTGTTAAATTTCTTCTGGTATACCCAAATGCACATTACTTCAGTTGTATATGAGGTAGCCAAATTCTGCTCGTGTGTAAAATCTGAAGCATCTTACCAATTTGTGTCCATGCTGCTACTTCTTCAAATTCATTCCAACGTTTAGCAATCCTATAAAATCTTCTAGCACACCAGAACAATAGAAAATGAAACTTAAGTCTTATCCACATGTAAAAACTTGTTTCACTAGGGTCACCCAACTTCCTGTAACCAATTTCTTGTAGTAGTCTTGTCTAGCCATTATCTCTCAAACTACAAATTGATTTTCTATGAAATTTGGTGAGGTTNTTATACTCACAAAAAATCTCACCCAATGGAAGCATTAATTTTGAGAAGAAAAAAAAAAAGGAAAAATGGTTGAAGGTGACGATGGCCAATTTCTTTAAAAATGTAAAGTGGATTTGCTTGAAACTTGTTATATTTGTTCATCATACCTTGATATATTTATGGTCAAAATTTCACAATCAATAGTTTCATGGTTTGGGAGATATCAACAAATCAATTTAGGTTCTATTTATGGAAAATGCTTGCTTAGAGGAAATTTTCTATGTAAAAAAAAAGGGAAAGTCCATAAAGTGAAATTTTCCTTGCCGATTAACTTGTTCTCTTCATGCCATTCCTATGGTAACTCTTTCTTTTGCTACCAACAATTGCTTGGATTGTTGATTTACTAATTCTCTTAATTTTTTTGGTTGGAATTTCCTCCTCGGAGGAATCAAAATCTATTTCTTTAAACTTTTTCTTACCCTTCTTTCTTGATTCTTCAGTCAAAGTTTCTTTAGGGGATTGAGTTTCCTTCTCCTTTGACTTATGCCTGGTTTTGTCTGTTCATTTTGATACATACTTTTTAGGGGTCTAAGGCCCTTTTTCCTTGGATTCTAGTTTTCGTGTAGCTTAGCTTTTCGAAGGACTATCCTTTTCTGATATATGCAACCCCTTACCTATCTATTTCTTTTTATCCTAGAATCCTGCGATGCTTGGTGTAAGATTTACAGGATGTTCACTAACTGAACCATTTTCTCCCTCACTTTGTCTGGTCAATTAGTTGGGTAGTCGGTTCGACTCTTTGCACAAACAGGGGGAAAATGGTGGAAAGTGGTAGAATGGGCATAAGTTTCAAAGCAATAGGTAAATACCAGGAGATGAACCAACTCATATAACCACTTAATGGATTATTTTGAACGTATAAGGGTATCAGATATCAGGGTTTCATCATATTGAATGATATCATATCATTTCATATGAAGCATTGATCGTCAAATAATGATGATGCATACAATTGGACGAGAAATGGGTATGTTGGATATGACAGATGGGGAGGTGGTTTCATCATGAAAAATCAGTTAAAGTTATGAAATATGATTACATGTGAAACATATAATCGAAATGATTTAAATTTCACATCATATATAATTGAAACGAGTGGGATGACTTTAAGAAGTCGATGATGGAGTATATAAAATTAGAGTATTCACAAGATAATGATTTAGGGTAACTTTGGATCAAATTGCACATGGCATGAATATAATAAGCTGCATCTGGGAGATTACTCTAGTTTAACAAGCAAATAAGTATCAGAGAATCTATTATCTTGCAAATCAACCTACCAATACCAGGAATTTGTTTATGTTGAAAGAATGAAGTTGAAAATGATGAAAATTACGCCTCTGTAATCTGGTTCAGTGAGTATGTTGCGCCAGTTCTCAATTTGAAATTGTCTTTTATTACCAGAATTATTTATGTTATTACAAGAGATGACAGAGTTTTTTTGTTGAAATACATGGAGTCCTTTTATTTCTAAAATTGACAGTGATGTAGATAAATGTTGCCACTAAGGAGTAGAAAAAACCTGATGCTGCTAGCAAAACTGAAGCTTAACACAACCATTAATCACTGAAAAAGTGACTAATTTATTCCAACTAATCTTTGATAATTCTGCAAGAAATTAGTACAAAAGTGAACTCTGCCATCCAGTCTCCTATTTTTCAGGAAGAGCTCGTGTTTAAATGCACCAGGAATCCTAGTTTTCACATTCTGAACATTATTTTTCTCTTTACTTGTTTTTTTTTTTTACACAATCCTACTTTACTTCAAAAAGAAAAACATCTTTCAAGTGTAGAATACTTCCAATGCACCCACTCACGCAGAAAGATCCTTGTTAAACTCACATCCAAGTCTAAAAAGTATACCTTAACGAATACCATGATATGAAAGACTGGTTTCTTTTGTAGAAATGGTGCCAAAAATTGTTGAAATATGGAGTGATGTTGCATACTGATGACTAATTGAATCCAAATTTCAATACAATCCTTATTTCCTTGGTTTCTTGAAGTTGTCATGTCATGAAGTTCTTCGTAAAATTGATCATCAACTTCCTAAGTACACAAAGGATCTGGATCTAGTGACAAAGATGCAAGGAATTCTTTACTTTTTTGTTCTAGTGTCTGTTCTTCTTTGGATTATTGTCCATGACTCTTTGATCTTTTCCTCATGCTGACAACAAAAACTAGAAGAAACTTCTAAGTCCTCTTGTGGAATTTTCATGGATCCCCCTCTGCTTCCAAATATACAGACTTGTCCCTAGTGAAAATTTTAAACTTTGAGCAAGGAGTTGAGAAAATCCTTCTAGCGATGCATCCACCCTTGCTCAACAAATTCTTGAGCATTCTTAAGTTCTTCTAGTTTTTCAAGAGGTTTTGTTCATGAATGGGTTTGTGTATGGGGGGGTTTTACAAAAACAAAGACTTATTCACCTTTAAAAGAATAAATGAAATCAAAATCAAACACACCACACCAAACAAACCTAAAGAAAAATATAATCATATATTTGAATGCCCTCATGCAACTAAGACATCGTTGTCACTGGGATGTCTATTGACATGAGTTAGCTTTTCACTCCATGAATAAATAAAAACTCGCATAAAAGGAAACACATTTACAGTGCCAATATGACAAGAACTTGTGAATGCTCGCCAAAGTGAGTGTGCGGGTTTTAACTTTTCATCTTACAGGATTCACTCCCCCAAGTCATAAATGTTGGCATGATAAACAAAATGCAAGAAAAACTGACAAAAAGCAACATAAAACTTGCAATTTCAAAAGAAATTCCTTTAGTGCCTCCTCGACAACGACACCAAAATGTTGGGCTAATCTAGTGGTCTAGATTCCTCAACATTTATTATCAATCAGGGTAAGTAAACTTATGAGACACAAGCACAGTATGTGCAGAACTAGTCTTGAAATTGCATGTGAACTCCTACTAAAACCAAAGAAGTAAAAAGGCAGACTCATAAACAAAAATGGTTCTCTTAGCCATGATCACTCAAACTTAACTATCAATGGTAGGGAATCATATTACAAGTAAATCATTCACTTTTAAAGTGTGTCTACTTGCAAATGCACTATATTTAGTTAGCCAAGCTTCAAGACCAACAAGGGTTATCTCAAAGTGTGAGTTAAAAGGTTGAATGAAAGACAAATTACTCTATCAGTGCAAAATAAAGAAATATGTTGATAAGAAAGACATAAAGAAATTGCAGACAGAATCAACTATGAGTATAATAGTGTGAATATTATTTGTATGGCAGGGAAGATGAAAGATCAATCAATCACATTGTTTTCTTTAACATCTATATCTGGAACAATCATAGATCATATAATCTAAGTAACAATTGTTTGCAAGCTAATTAAAAATCATTTTGATTCTATAAGAAATCAAAACAAAAAATGCATGTAATAAAAGAAATTTCTAAAATCACTTATAGAAGGACAACATAGAACAGGGGGCCCTCCTGAAATATGTTGTTAAGGAAGCTCAGACTTGTACGCAAATATCTAACACAACAATTAAAAGAAGAACTCCATTATATTGATAGTTTCAGAAAATTTCAATAGTTACAATTTTTTTTATGTCTAATCATAATATCTCTACTTCAATTCATCCCTATGCTATTTTTCGAGGATATCTTTATACAAAATAATCAATAACCAAATTACCAATCCTAGAACTAACCAATCAGATCCAAGCTGGATTTTACACATTAAGAAAATTGAAAATCTATCGTTACAGGAAAATCTGGGAAATTTTGTTTTGAATAAATGTTCCTACAGCCCACTTATTGCTTTTTTGGGGGACTCTTCCGCATGAATCACCTAAATGACCCTATTCTTCAAAAAACCCATGTCGCAGAATTCCTTGATTCATCTTCATCGCTCTAGAAATCACCTTTGAATTTTACTGTCTGGAATTTGCAGATTACCCTTTGTTTTTCAAAACTAATTACAAGAAAATCGTTTAGATATTCATTCTAGCACATAACATAACTTCCCCTTGATTTTTTGGATTGGATACCTGATCTTCTGATAGATTGATTCTCATTCCTTGCTCTTGGCATCAAATTTCTGATTATGTGAGTGAACTGCAGATTTGCAGCTAATTATGCAAAATTCCTGTAATAATTGTTTGTCGATTTTCACTATCATTTATCGTCAAATGTTGAGTGCCATGGGAATGATAAGATGTGTAAATCACCATATCCTGATATTGGCAAAGTACCTCCAGGTGGAATTTTCCCTTCTTAGCGAGCGAAAGTATGTTAATCATCAATTCCTATGATAATTGGTAAAACATGGTCAATTTATGTAATAACTGGTGAAACAAGGTAAATTCTTGTATTTCCATAAATGTAGATGATTTTGCTACATAAATAGTTCTTAATACCATTTACAAGTAAAACCAATACTTAATATGAAAACAACAACTTCTTAACTTATCTAATGCTCATTATCCCAATAATTAAGTGAAAATAGACAAAATTGGAGGTTGTGAGGTCAAAATTGGAGGTGAATGGGTCTAATGAAAAGATCAAAACTGTCACCCAACAATCACAATCAACATTCTAGAATCAAACTTCTAAAGTGCTAGCAGTTTAGGGCTTTAGGAGTCTAACCCTAGGTAGGATTTCCTTCACAAATGTATGGATGGAATTAACCTTGTGAGAGGAGGAATAACTTATGCTCCTCTCCTAGGGTTTTACCACGCAAGATATTCAATATGAACAAGTAAAATTCACCATGAAACACTCAATAACATGAAATCAAATTGCATAAATTTACTTACTTCACCAAGATATGACAAGAATAAACCCTAATTGCAGCAATACCATCCAAAAATTAGCAAAGAAGCATCCACACTTGACCTCCAAGAGATAACACATAAGATAAAAGAGTTAATAACCCTAAAAGGGAAAAAAAATTGATGTGTTCTCTCACAAAGGGTGAGAAGTTGTGATCAAAATGAAATGATGTGTTAGCCATATTTATATGGAAACCCTATAAATCTCAAAAGACTTCAACGAAAAAGTCATGTTTCTACAATTAGGGGTCGACCCCTCACTTTGTCTTTACATAAATTCAAAATATCAAATTTTACATCAAAATGAATCCCAATAAGGTGATGCCATGCCCTAGTAGTGCCAAGGAGCCTCCAAAGGCAATGTCCTTCATCTTCCATGTGCAACACTCATCATAAATGGTGCCCCGAGCTTGGAGATCCATCTCATGGGCTTCCAAGCCCCTATGAAGGTCCAAG
Source organism: Picea sitchensis (assembly GCA_010110895.2). Lineage (NCBI taxonomy): Eukaryota > Viridiplantae > Streptophyta > Pinopsida > Pinales > Pinaceae > Picea > Picea sitchensis. The sequence goes on along the minus strand of SNQJ01S0165909.1, from coordinate 7,514 downwards.
TGGTACAATTCCTTCATAAATAGCTTTCACCAGGCAAGGTCCTGCAAAGAAAAACATGTATGCCCTCCAAGGGTCCACAAGTCATATGAATTATGCCAAGTAATCCACATATAATAAGAGAAACACCCAAACATGTGCATCAAATCCCCCCTTTTTCAAATTAAACAAATGCTCAAAGACCTTATAAACTTTTCCAAATTTAGGTATGTGAGGGGTGTCATGGTGCCCTATTGGGTAGGCCAATCCCCAAGTCAAGGAATGTTTCCCAAGAATACCCCATCTAAGTCATGTTATGAGTATGAGGTGGATTGGGGTAATACTTCTAGACATGGGGTTCTTGACATATCAAGGGTTCACATTGTCTCATTTATGGGTGCCTTTGTGGAGGGCGTGCTACCCTTCGCCCACGATGCAACATTTTTCCAAGCCCTTTTATTTCCTTTAATTTATTATGGTCTGAACATTGAGTACTATGTGTAATAGAAATTAAAGAGTATCACAGTGCCACTTGAAGTTAGAAATGCACAGAGTGCCATATGCAATGGAAAGTAAGAGACACCGCAAAATGCATTTCCCCAACAAGCGAGACATTTATTGATTATGTGTGTTTAGAAGGTCCTTGATTTTATCTATAAGTGTTTCATTGCTCTCAATTATCTCCTTAGTTACCCCTAGACTAGACTGAAGGGGTGTTGGGTGCAAGCCCATTTTGGAGAAAAGCACGATGTGGGATAAATACAACTTGCAGGAAAAACAACACATGGAAAGCAAACACGCATGCAAAGGAGGAAAGCATGTGAGGCGCGCATGCAAGAAGGCCTAATCATGCTAGGGTTAGGGTTTTGGTAAAACAATGTAATGGCTGGTAAGCCAAAAACATGTATAAATAGGTACCTAGGAGGTCTAGGTCGTAGTAGTAGTTGTTGTTGTTGTTGTGTTGTTCGAAGATATTTATTGGTTTTTGGTTCGGATTTTTGGTTGTGGTTCAGAATGTCTGTAAAATCCGATCTCATTTTGTACGTTGTTGAGCTGAGGAGAGGGAATAAGGTAGATCTTGAGGGTTAGATCATAGGCTGAGAAGCCTGGTGTGATCTAGTCTGCCTCATTTTAGATCTTGACCCGCATTATGGAGAGTTGTAATGCGCACAGTGCTGTAGTTTTGGAAACACCATAATAAAAGAGAAGAGCAGCCAAATCTTTGTGGGAGTAGCCCAGGAGGGGGTGAACCACGGTAGATCATGTGTTATGTGATTGAATACTGTGTATTTCCTTTACTATCAATGATTAGTTGTTAGACAAATGCATAAATGACTTAGTTAGATCTGTTATTTTACGTGCATGAATAAGAATGACAGAATATTCAATATAAGTTGAATGTTAGAGTAAATAAATGAAGATCACGGAGTGTAATCCCAGATCCCCACTCATTCCCAGGCTGTAAGCACCTGAGCATTGCAGCAACTCATAAGAACTATCTCGGCTATCTCGGGTGAGACTGTGCAGTGTATTATGTGCATTGTGTTGCCTTTTGGTTTACTAGGAGGGTCAATAGTTTTAGGGGGGTTTGTTGGAAACCATAGTAGATCTAAACCTGGGTCAGCCCAAGAATGGTAGTGAGAGGAAATAAACAACCAACAGGGGGTAATAATGTCGACCCTAAAAAATGCCTCCAAAATAAAAATGCAATGCTAAATTATCAAAGCATGCTCTAAAAGTGCCACATGTGTGAGTGTAGAGTGCCAAAAGAGGGTCACATCATCTCCTCAAGGGGTACAAAGGCTCCAAAATTCACATCCATCCCCGAAAGGTGAAAAGCATCATCAAAGGTCATGTCCCCTCATCAATAGGGTCACATATCATTATCAACAAGGTGTCTGTAGATTTTAACCTTGTACAATATTTACTGCAAACAGATATTCAGTAAAAGAACAGAAAAGATACAATGGCAAATACAAACATTACACGGAGATTTTTCCCCTGGAAACCCAAACCGAGAAAGCCAACATATTCTATATTTTCATTGTGTTATATTGTTTACAATACAATATACATATAGGAGCCAGTGGCATCCAAAACCCCAACCCAATGACCTGGATTAGTCAACAACCGTAATTTCTTAACCGGAAATAGAAAACCATCGACAAAGAAATCATGTGCTGAAAAACCACCTAAATATGTGACACATTTCCCGAGGCATATTTTTTTTTCCTCGAACCCCCATGCGCGCCCGGTGCAATGCTCAGACACTACTACTCATGCAAATAATATAACACATACCCAACAGTGTCAACTCATCACCCATGTGCTAGGTCAGCTCAAGCAAAAGTCACATCACCATGAAGGATGATGTCATCGTCCATATGTACAATGTCCTAAGATCCAAGCATGACATCATCATGGAAAGGGGTCCATAACCGCTCAAAAATAGTGTATCATCATCATCTCATGCCACATCATCGACCCAAGCCATAACATCCTCAAAGGGTGCACAATGTCATTAGGGGCTCCAGTTAGAATGTCAAGCTATATATGCAACGTCCTATCTCATTAGTGCAATGTCCTAAGTCTGACAGGTGTCAGAGGGCATGAAAGGGCATGCCAATTCATCATGCAACTCAACGCTCATCACCAAGACCCAACGTCCTCCATACAGTGTGCAACGTCCAAGGTAGAAGTATCAAAACATTCTCCATGGGACAATATCAAAGGGTGCATCATCATCAAGCAAGGGCTCATAGAATTAGGTAAGACCAACTATTATGGATACAATAGCCATTAGAATCATAAAATTAATCCACAATTTAATACAAAATCCAAGTAAGCAATTCACATTAGGTATCTTCTTCAAACTTCACACTAGATTAAGAATTTATACAATTTGCCAAGTTTAGGTATGGGAGGACCATCACAAAACCCTATTAGGTGTGTCGATACCCAAGTTGTTTCGAGATTTCTGTGAGATCTTTCTCTACAAAAATCCTACAATGAGAACCTTTTATTGACGCTTAATCACATGTGAACATGAGCAAATAATCATTAAGCATTGCATATGAACATGAACAAATTGTCATAATTATGTGCATATGTGCAATTAAGATCTCTACTTAATCAAGCGAGAATGCAAATCAAAACTCACAAATATAATTTGACACCCATGTGTTAATGATGTTCACCAGACTTTGTTGGCTACATCTACGGATCCTCTTGGAATATGAATCGCTTTATTATCCTTCCTTTAATAGGGCTGAAACCTTCTCCCAAAATGTGGCACATGCTCCTTGCAAGGCATAAATCCCAGAGCAACCTTCTCTTATACAAAGATAACTTAAGGGTCTCACATAAGTGACATTTATTCGAAAACCAGAAGGACTACATTCCTCTCAATGCAAAGCTCACTCTCTCCAAGGGGCCTCTCAACAATGCTTACATAAGGAATTTGTATAGTTTCCCTCTCTCCATGATTCAAGGAGACAAGATCCACAATTTTAGGATCTAATAACAACTCAAGGACAAAAATGAGAAAGCATCTCAACCAACCTTAACTTCTCCTTGAGACTAGGAAACCACTTGTGATGAAATGAGGAAGAATCCCAAACTAACTCATGAGACTCCCAATTTCCTCTTAAAATTAATAAACTAATTTGTAACGTGGATTCTCACACAAAACTAATTTCCCCTTAAAACCAAGAAACTAATTTGTGAGTTGGATTCTCACATTTAATTTTAATTTCCTTTTACAAATTAAATGAAAAATATATGAGCACGTTATGCTAAACAATATTAATCATTTTTATAATATGAAGCATTAAACATTCCTTTCAAACTTTGTCACCTATCATAAATTATCATTTTAATGATCTTCTCCATGGTGTGCAAAGTAATGAATCCTTGTGTGGAGATGATCACAAGTAGAGGAGTAGTTATTGAGAAACCCATCAAAGTGTAAGTATAAGTGAATGACATGTCATGGGTTTTACTACATGGTCATGGTGTCATTGACAAGCAAGACCACATGTGGGTTCATCTCCATCAATGCCTTTTGTTGACCAAAATTTGGTCATCTATATTTTCTTGCTATTGGATTCATAAAAGCCTTGATATCAAAAGAAGACATTTTTGAATTTTTGTAAGTTCATCCTGCAACCCTGAGTCTCAACTTTGCCACACATTATTCAGATCAGAAATTTGTTTCCGTATGCCTAGTTATTCAAGATCTGGTCCAGAGATCCTATTTTGAAGAATCTTTCTAAGTATCATGTTCTTCTATCATTTTTCGAATTTTTTTAAGTATTCTCATCACTTATTTCTCTCACCTTTCACCACTATCCATATCAACACTTAACCATTTTTTTCCTTATCTCTTCACCCTCTCCACTCCCTTATCCCTTATCCTCCCATACTTAGCCATATTTCAATCTATGGCGGGTGGCAGACACCCACCACACTCCTTCACCCTTCCCTCTCACCTTCCTCACCCTCGCTCCCGCTATCTACATTTCTCCCCTTTCCCCCTAAATACTCATCTCCTCATCAGGTTCATGGGTTGGCAGACTCATCTCCTCACTTCCCTCACCTTCCCATCCCCGCAAATCCGCCATCCTCCTAACTATGTTGCCTACAATTTACCTTCCCCCTTACATCACCCTATGTCACCCTTATCCCTCTGCCACCTACAAATTACCTCTTCCCCCTCTCATCTCCTTACCCTTTCCCTACTTAATTTTTTTAAAGTAATATAGCTCGTGGGCGGGAAGACACCAGTCATCCCTCACTTCCTTACTCACCTCACTCCCCAACCCGCCAACCGATCACTACAGCCTACAAACTACCCCCTCGACTTCCACTACCAACAATTTTCCCTCCTCCCCTCTCGTCCCATCTCCCATACTTAGCCAAATTCTCAAAGTTATTCCAAGGCATGACAACCAACCAATGAGAATATGACACATGGCATTGAATGAGGTCATGACACATGGCAACTCAACATTGGAGACACATGTCAACATACAATTTGCGACATGTGGCGGCATATTATTGGTTATATTTGGCATCTAATGAGTTTCTTACATGTGGGATATGACTTGACAATGACTCAGTGATGACAAGGTTGACTGGGCATGAGGTGTACGATGATGGGGTTCCAAAAATTTATTATTTTATTCAACAACTTTCCAAGGGTTGAATCCTCCAAGCTCCATAATTTATTCTCTTCTTTGTTTCTTGCTAAGTGTATGAAACACTTAGTATTGTATACCATGAAGATTTGTAATATCCCAATGAATGTGGGATAATATTTATGAATAAAAAGTCGAAATGTCAAAGAGGGAGAAATGAATTTGAAATCAAAGGTCGAGATTGCCCCAAGACATCCTATCGATGGCGGTTGAGTCACAATCTTGCAGAGGCCATAACTTGAGCTCTGGGTATCATAATCATGCAAACTTTATACTATTAGAAAGGTATTTCGAAGTAAAACATGGTGGTATAGGTTTCAAGTGCTGAAACTTGATATATTTTTCTCAGAAATTAAAATATCAATCAACTGCATTTTTAATGGGCCTGTGTGACAACTCAACTTCACAAGCTCATATCTTGAGATTTGGGCAACGGATTTGCGCAAACTTATATTGTTGGAAATCTAAGACGATGAAGATCACATCAGAAGTGATTTACATGGCTAAAAATTTGATTATCATTCCCAGAAAATTAAAACACAGTCATCCTATTTTAAATGGGAAATTAATTAAATTGCGAAAATAAAAGTTTATTTAAAAAAATTTATTAAAAAGAGAAAGGGACCCATTTGGAATATACTTATATTAATGATGTGAGTTCATTAATGTGGAATTAATGAGGCATTAATTAAAGGGAATGTTTCAAGAAGAAACTTGTACGGGAACTTCAAAAGAGGAAGAAAACCCTAACTACTCAAGTAGTTAGAAAATCTCTTCTTAAAAAGAGAAGAAACGCTTCATCAAAGGTTCCAATAATCAATATTGTCAAAGGGGCAGGGCAGAAGATCAGAGAAAGAAGAAGGTACAACCATGGATACACAATGAATCTTTTGATCAAAAGAATTAAATATCCATCTTCTCCATTCTTTCTATTCTTCTACACCACTTCTTATAGCCTTATGCTTGAATCTCAGAGTTGGGCACAAGGCTGAGTTGTTGAGTGTTTTTTTCTTGTATTCTTCTACATACTTTTCTTGTATGATCGTGGAGTATTTGCAGCCACATACATGGCTGTCAAATCTTTGGTAATTGAGAACATTTCTCATGAATGAACTCCACAAAGAATTGCTTCAGGGTTGATCTTAATTGTATCTTGTAACTTTGAGTTTTAAGTATGAGATATTTGAGATTGACCTATCAATTTCTCTTTTCTTACTAATTTCACTACTCTATTAAAATTCTTTGAGATGATCAAATCATTCTCTCCTATTTCTCATGAAGAAGATATGGATGCATTTATATATTATCAAGAAAATTGTGTGTGATGTTGATCGTAATTTAATTATGATATTGAAGCCCTCCTTCAATATTTTCTTATTGTAAAAAGACTTTTGTTGCACATAAAGATCATATTGGGTTATTGAAGAACTATTTTCATATAAATCCAAGCAATACACATTTGGGGTTTTCTACCTAACACTCTCCCTAATCCAAGATATTCAAAGATATATCTTTAAGCCAAAGAGGAGAACCACCTCTCTAAAACAAAGGGGGACTAATGTCCTCATGAGATTGTCGTTTAGGTCCTGACGGATTTAAGCGTCAACACCATTTTAGAGGGAGCACTTGGTGTTTTGATTTCTCCTTTCCTTGGCCCCAATACTTTCCACCCCTATTCTTTCCTTTTGATGTTCATTAATTTCTTTGCAAGACTCCTTTTAGGTTTATGCATTCATTTTACTGGGATTCAATTAAGCCCTTGTGATTTTATATGCATTCACTGCATTAAGACTTGGGGTGATGGCATCATAGCGAGGGGGTAGAACTCAAGCTGATATTTGGATTTTAATTTACAATTTGTATCCCATTTCATTTTCAATTCTTTTACGAACCCCATCAACCTCAGGCACTCAATCCCTTTCCTCTCAGAAGAGGATGAAGGTACATACCGTTTTGGTATACATGTCACATACATTTCCAAAAGGTAGGACAATGGGAGGACATAAATGGAATGTGTTAAGTATGGAAGGGAATGGTATGTTATCCCTATCAAGGCCTCTTAGTAGCACCCTTGTTCTCCAAGAGTGACAACACTTGACTAGGACTCATATGATGGTCACCAAGGTGAAAAGCATAACTTCCAAGCATTATGATTCATCATATGACTTCAACCCATGTTCCTCACTTAAATACCCAATGTATTAAATGTAATACTTTGTATGAAACAATGAATAATTTACCTCATGTGTGTTGGACCACCATGATTGGATGAACCTGCTAATCAAGTGAATGAGCTGAGTAATGACGAGGGGGGAGGAATCTAAGGGGTTGTTGTCTATG
>SNQJ01S0165908.1:0-21084 GCA_010110895.2 Picea sitchensis | reverse complement strand
ATTATAGCATAATACCTTTCGAGTAATAATTGAATTTCTTGGATACAACAATTTTATTGTATTATTATTTATATTAGAAATTGCAGATTAGAGTCGAATTATTATTGTTGTTTTTCCTTGTTATGTAAGTAATAAGGAAACATGTTTTGGTGTTCACTATCAGATTACACGATGCAAGCAAATTCTAGATAATTAGAGGAATGGGTTCTAGTATTTGTCAATAGTATTATTTCAAATCTTGCAGTAGCTCAAGATTTCTAGAAACTAAACAAATTTTCGTTTATATTAATGTATAGGTTATTGTAATATTGCATCCTCTATATGGATTTGGCTTTTGATTATTTTTTGATTCTTTTGAGTAGGAGGGATATAATATGAGCATCCTTGTTGGTTTAATTGGTATCCTTTGTTATAGTATCTAATATTTATGCCATTTCTATACATCTGAACTTTATTGCATTCTCATTCCATAACTTGTGTTGGCTAAAATGGGCCATATAAATATGCAGAGGGGAATTTAGTAACTTGACCTAATAAATGAATTTTCCTAATCATGCATTTCAGATAAGATTAAGCTCCTTATTATGAAACAATATATGTACATGGTTTCTATTTTTCTATAGGAAGATTAACAAAGTTGAACTTCATAAATTTTATGATAGACATATGAACTAGTGTTTTGTCTTGTATGCAGATGTAACCTTATGTTGAAACTACTGGGCACTTAACTTTGTAATGGGGTTTTATAAAGTTGTGATAAAGTGGTTCTTTTATTAAAGTGACTTTTTAATGAAGTGTACCTTTTAATATTAAAGTGATTTTTTAATGAAGTGTACCTTCTAATATTAAAGTGACTTTATTTTATAAAGTGACTTTATTTTATAAAGTGACTTTATTTCATAAAGTGCACTTATGTAATAAAGTGAAATGTACTTTAATATTTCAAGTGATTTATTTTGGAGGGAATGAATCATGGCCCTTGAGGCAAAATTAGATTTTGGCCTTTGGATTTAGGGTTGGGGAAGGTGAAAATACACTTGAGAGGTAAAAGGTCATCTTTAGATTTTATAAAAGAATGCATTGGGTAGTGTGCAAGACAAGAGAAGGAGATTGAGAGAGATTTTTCGAGTAAGCTTGAGAGAGGAAAGAGGGCAGAGGCAAGAGGGCACATTTCCCAAGAGAGATTGGGAACATTTTCCAAGAGAGATTGAACACATTTCCCAAGAGAGTTTTTTGTTTTGTGAGTTCTGAAATTTTCTGTTGTTAGAGAGGTCGGAATGTACGGCTCCGTATAGTCTGTACAACGGGCTGGGAGGGCATGCAAATCGAGGCAGCTTGTTGCACATATTTAGAGGCTCGAGGCATCGATTTCAATGTTTTTTGTTGGAGAAGAGGGTGGTTCTGTTGTTGTTCGTACATCAGATATTTTGGCACAGATTTTGAGGTGCTGAAGAGGGTAAATTCGTACAGCTGAATGAATTTTTTGGGCACAAAAATCGAGGAAGATTCTGAGATAGTTTTGGTGTTGAGGTATTTTTCTCTTGGCTGGAAATTGTGTAATTGCTGCTAATATGTACTTTCCTGACGCTGAATAATAAGATCTCTCTCATTGGGTTTCCCCATATTGGGGGTTTCCCTGGCATTTGCTTAAATTTCCGAGTTATTCATGGTTGATTGAATGTTGTTCATTGTGTTTACTCCGCTGCATAATTACTTAACAATGTGTATTTCTGCTTATGGTAATTTCTGAATGTGGGTTTAGACATTTCAGAGTTCATACAAGACAATTATCTCTAGGTTGCTAAGTGTATGACATAATTATTAGCTTGCTGATTTTGTCATTAAATTTCTACATGGTATCAGAGCTTGGGCTCCGAGTGACAATGAGTAGTGAGATTTTTGGGCAAGTTTGAAAGGGGGAAAATTTGTGATTGTTTTCTTTGAGCTGTGACATGGAATATGGTTGCATGCATTAGATTTGAGGATCAATTGGATGACATTTTCAACTATTTGCAGTGGAAGGTCCAGATACCAGCTGTTCTCAAGGAGAACAAGATTTGGAACTATGTCAGTTCTGTTGTTGTGGTTCCCACAAAAGATCCCGTTGCTTTGGATTTGCATGAGGTCAAGGAGGCCAAAGCTTTAAGGATTATTATGGATGGGGTGAAGGATCACCTTATCCCACACTTGTCTGAGAAGAAAACAACTAAAGAGATGTGGGATGCACTTAAGAACTTATTTGAGGCAAAGAATGAAAACTGGAAGATGGCCTTGAAGGCTAAGCTGTATGACACCAAGATGGGTAAGGAGGAGATTGTTTCTTCTTATCTTACCTGAGTAGTTCAAGTGAAAGATGAGCTGGTTGTAGTTGGAGAGGTCATATTAGATTCAGAGTTGGTGAGGATAGCCTTGAAATGATTTACCAAGGAATGAGAAGTCTTCGTGAAGTGGGTGGTGGGTCATGAGCATCTTCCAGATTGTAGCAGACCGTGGGACGATTTCACTCAGGAGGAGATTCGAAAAGGATCTCAGAGCAGTGGATAGAAGACAGATGGAGCTGATGAGAATGTTGCTCTTGCTGCAAAGAGCAAGAAGAAAGGAAGTTCCGGGAGGGACTTGAGTAAATTCAGATGTTACTGTTGTAACCAGCTGGGGCACCTTGCTTCTCATTGTCCTGAGAGGAAGAAGAAGAAGAAGAAGAAGAAGGCACTGGAAGGGCATGAGACAACTACTACAACAACCATGGAGGACTTTTCTTCCAAGTATGACAAGAAATTTTCTTTGGTTACCCTAGTTTCCAGTGTCGGTAGCAGAGGATTTGGGGGTGATATCAGATGGATTGTGGATAGTGGAGCCACTTGCCACATGACAAGAATTTGGCGAGTATTCCTAATTATCACAGAGACGGGTAAATGAAGGTGGTATGACGCGAACTGTACATGGAGTTGGAAGGGTAAGATTCCGACTTGAGCATGGAGGATTCCTCGAGCTGGATGGAGTTCTCTTTGTTCCAGGGTTGAGGGTTAACTTTCTCTCAGTCTTAGCCTTGGAGGATGTGGGATATTGTACATTGTTCAAGAGGGAACATGTCTTTATCTATAGGGAGGGAGTGGACTCGGTGGAACTGCATCTGATCGGTGATCAGGTGGACATGTTGTATATGTTGCGAGGACAACCTTCAGGGTATGATTCAACGTCAGATGAGGAGAATGAGGAGGCTCCTGAGACTGCGGTGGGACCAAGGATTCAGTCTTGCATTCCAAGAGAAGAAAATGAGTCTCTTCTGAGCACTGACATGAGGCTCAACTAGTGTGATCGAACCGATGCTCAAGGTGGAGTGGATTCTTCAAGGAGCTCAGGGTTCTAGATAGCTGTCAGCAGAAGATATTCTAGTTCGAGTTTTGTACAAGTGTTGAGGATGGCTCCAGGTTCAGAGGGAGCTCCTACTGAGCACAATGTGATGGAACCAGATGATAGTGATGGCAACGAGTACTTCCCTCGCTAAGAGGGAGTGTTAGCTTTTCAGCTCGGGAGGTACTCCACATATTTTCTCTTGTATGCAGATGTAACCTTATGTTGACACTACTAGGCACTTAACTTTGTAATGGAGTTTTATAAAGTTGTGATAAAGTGGTTCTTTTATTAAAGTGACTTTTTAATGAAGTGTACCTTCTAATATTAAAGTGAATTTATTTTATAAAGTGACTTTATTTCATAAAGTGCACTTATATAATAAAGTGACTTTATTTCATAAAGTGCACTTATATAATAAAGTGAAATGTACTTTAATATTTTAAGTGATTTATTTTGGAGGGAATGAATCATGGCCCTTGATATTGCAAAGACAAGATTAGATCTTGGCCTTTGGATTTAGGGTTGGGGAAGGTGAAAAGACACTTGGGAGGTAAAAGGTCATCTTCATATTTTATAAAAGAATGCATTGGGTAGTGTGCAAGATAAGAGACAAAGATTGAGAGAGATTTTCTGAGTAAGCTTGAGAGAAGAAAGAGGGCAACAAAGAAGACACATTTCCTAAGAGAGTTTTCTGTTTTGTGAGTTCTGAAATTTTCTGTTGTTAGAGAGGCCGGACTGTATAGATCCATATAGTCCATACAATAGGCTGGGAGGGCACACAAATCGAGGTAGCTTGCTGCATGAATTTCGAGGCAACCATTTCAGTGTTTTCTTTGGAGAAGAGGGCAGTTCTGTTGCTGTCCTTACAACATATATTTTGGCACATATTTCGAGGTGTTGAAGAGGTTAAATACGTACAACTGTATGGATTTTCTGGGCACAAAAATCGAGGCAGATTTTCGGAAAGTTTTGGTGCTGTGAGGTATTTTTGTCTTGGATGGAAATTGTGTAATTGCTGCTGATATGTACTTTCCTGAAGCTGAATATTAAGATCTCTCTCTCTCTCTCTCTCTCACTCTCACATTGGGTTTCCCCACATTGAGTTTTCCCTAACATTTGCCTAAATTTCTATGTTATTCATGGTTGATTGAATGCTGTTCATTGTGTTTATTCCGTTGCATAATTACTTAACAATGTGTATTTCTGCTTATGGTAATTTTTGTATGTGGGTTTAGACATTTTATAGTTCATACAAGACAATTATCTCTAGGTTTCTAAGTGTATGACATAATTATTAGCTTGCTGATTTTGTCATTAAATTTCTACAAGTACCTCCTTAGAAATGTATATGATGAAGAATCTATGTTGATGAATATCATATAGATAGTTTTATTAGGTAATATGATTTGGCATACACTTGAGTTATATTATGTAATATAATTCGGTATATACTTGAGGATTTAGTGGAATATAAATTCATTATATGAATCTGGTTAAGAGTTGGATGCTCAAATGTTCTATTCATCTTGCTTTCAAATTACAATCTAAATGTAATAAGAATGCCTTGAAATATTTTGATTGATTATTTATTGATTGAAGTAGTATTGTGAAAAAAATAGGTTATGATCTTGTGCTTCATGCATGCTTGATTACCTTAGAGATAGGTTGTTAAGAAAAGGTAGGAAATTGAGGAAATATCTCAAATAATAATATAATATAATAATGATGTTGTGATAAACATTAGGGGGACCTTCTTTTTGGCAATTGCTAAAAGAATGGCGAGTCTCTTTGGGAAGGATTCTTATTAGTGGATTGGGTAGTTCTATGATGATAAATGTTATCATCGCACATAAGTTAGTAGTAACTAAGCATGGAAATAACAAGTATACCTTTGACAATAGTTGAAGGAGAAAAATTTCATGTTATTGATTGTTTATTGAGTTAAACTACCATGTTTTAGATAAATGATAGAATTCAATGAATTTGAAGGGTAGTTGAACTGTACAATTACGAGGAGTAATAATGATTCTATAGGAAAGATTGAAGGCCTATATTTTTTCTCACAAGATGGTTGAATTAGATTTGTTAATATGGATATATAGTTATCATTGAATTATTAATGTGTGCATTTTAGTTATCCTTATGGATAATTGCAAAATGGTATTTATGGGACTTAAGGAAAGGTCCATGTTCTAAAATTAKAAGACAAAAAAGGGTTTTTATTTAACTTTATCTTATTGAATTGTACATGTAAGATTTGAACTTAGATTTAAGACTATATYTGAAGTCCGAAACTAGATTAAAAAATAAAATAAAAATGCTTGTGGAATGCAAATATGCAATGGGATTGTGAAAGAAAGTAGCATAGGGAATGGAAGAATGGTCTGTCACTATATGAATGTGAACACTATCATATATCATTTGATTAAGATAATTGCTGTAACATCCCCAGACCCCTGTTGGGCAATGCCACATCAAAATTTTGATTGTTGATACCATTTCAATTCACCGTTATGCTCTGCATATGAACAACATTATGCAAAGTAATAACAACACAATAATTGTTGGTTGATTACTTTAGTTATGCCTTTAACATGATTTGATCCAGGTTCAGGTCTACTGGGGATCGAACAAATCCTCTAAAACTATCGGCCCTCCTGGTAAACTAGAAGGCAACGTAGCGCACAGAGTGCACTGCGCAGTCTCACCCAAGATAGTCTTAATGGGTTACTGCAATGCTCAAATGCTTGAAGTCCAGGACTGAATGTGGATCTGTGAATTGCGCGCCGTGAATTCTATCTAATTATTAGAGCAATATACCATCATTCTCATTCATGCATGTAGCGTACTTAGATCCATTAATTCATTCATACATCATTCTAACATCTACTTATTGACGGTAAAAGGGACAAACATTCAATCACATAACACAAGTGTTACCGTGGTTCACCCCCTCATGGGCTATGTCCACAAAGATATGGCTCTCAAGCTCTTTTATTATGGTAGTTCCAAAACTACAGCGCCGCACGCTTTACAACTCATCCTCAATCGGGTCGAGATCTATTATGAGGTGGACTAGATCACACCAGGCTCCTCAGCCCATGATCTAACCCTCAAGATCTACCCTTTTGACCCTCTACAACTCAACAACTTATAAGATTGGATCGGATTACAGTCGTGTTATAGACCAATTAGTCCTTCTAACGTGAGTAACACTCAATAACCAGAACTGCCACCCTGGACCTTCTAGGTATCTATTTATATGTGTTTTTGGCTCATCAACCGTTACATTCTCTTACCAAAACCCTAACATAGTTAGGTCTTCTTGCATGCTGTCCTTGCACACTTTCCTCCTCTGCATGCGCGGTTTACTTTCGTCCACTGCTTTTCCTACCAACTATCTTTCTTTCCCATCTTCTTGCATGCGTGCCTCGCATGTCTCCCTGTCAATTGTATTTCCTCCACGTTGTGCCTTTTCCCCAAAATGGGTCTGTGCCCAACAAGCCCACAACATTGACATCGTGACTCGTCCCGAGTCACTTCCTGACTTGTGCAAATATCACTGCCTACTTCCCGCGTCTGTTACTGCTTGCTGCAGTGCGTCATACATTTCTGTTATCCGCTGGCACTACTGGTGAGCCTGACTACTCTTTGACCATAACAATGACCACCTGCTCCATGATATGAGATTGTAAAATCTCTCCTCCCTCAGACCCGATCTGTTCAATGCTCCGCTTAGCTGCGTCGCTCTCCATGACCAGCGGCTCCGCCTTTTCTTGCAAGGGCTCCAACAATGCATGTCTTTCTGTCTTCTGTTCTTGCAACACTTTCTCTTCCAACTGCATAGCCTTCATTTCAGTGGCAGTCCTGATATTCTCCGGCAATGACACTATTTTTTGTCGCTGCTTCACCTCCGCCATTGCTGTGTGGAGTTCGTTTTCCTTCTCTTGTGGTTCTTGGAGGCTTCCATCCTTTAGGAGGTGAGTCCACATCTGCACGCTCTTTTTCTAACAGATCAATGATTGTTTGTATGCTTCAGCTGATGTCCTCAACAACTACTGTTGCCTCCTGTTCTCGCCGTGCTCTTACTTCTGGGGGAGTAGTGGGTGTGACGCCCTCCTCAAGCTCTTTAATTTTCTCTTTATAGTGTTGTATAGTCTTCTCTATCCTTCACAACTTCTCTTCCGAAGATATTTCCACCTCATTTGTGTTATTGGGGATGGTTTGAAACAATATGTGGATTTGAGTCTCCATCTCCTCCACTTTTTGTTGCACTCTCTCTTTTCATTGTGCTTCGTGGTTGAGGGCTTCCTTCATCATGATTTTTTGTTCCTGGGCTACCTATAGATTCGTCGCGTCATCTCTTGCTCTGGACTGAATCTCCTACGTGACACTTACCTGAATTTTATACAGTGCCTTTGTTGGAATCTTGGCCAATGCCATGTCCAACGCTTCAATGTCCGTTAGGGTTTTTTGTTCTGTCTCTTCATCAAGAAACATCATTGTAGGCATAATGATGAAATTGGTGCTCCCTTGCACTGTAAATTGCATTGTTTCAAACACTGGCACTCCTTCCTTAGCCAACATGGGTGTTTCTTTTGGTTCCTGTGCTTCTCTGATCCTTAGTTGTTCCAGCGCAATTTTTAATTCTTGCACTTGATTTGCAATTAAAGCCATGTGTTTCTCCGCATTCTCCCACACCTCGACCAGTCTTTCCTCGACTTCTGTCACTACTAACTCCACATCGTCCAGGGTTAGTGATATATGGCACTGTGGTATGTGGGCCTTCGCCTTCTTTCGGCCATAACTGGTTTTCTCCCACGACCGCTTCTCTTGGGTGTCTGATGGCTCAAGATTAGTGGGCCTTTGAGTATCTCCGGCAGTGGTTGGCCCCGTTTCTTTTTCCTCAGGAATCTTCTGGGTCCCTGTCCCTGGTTCTTCCTCCTCAAGGATCTCTTGTGTGCCTGTGCCTATTTCTTCTGCGCGAACTTCTTCTGTTGAATGTTTTGGTGGATGTTCTGTGTGTGGTGGAGCCTGTGTAGGGCCCCTTAGTGGTTTGTTATGTGTTCTAGGTTTCTTTTTGGCTGGGGTGATTTCGCCCTCTTGACCTTGCATACTCCTCTTTTTGGTTTTGGCCCCGTTGGTGCCTATTTGGTGCACCGGGGCTTGTCTTCCCTGCATCTGAGTTTGTGAACTTGGTACTGCGGTTGGAATCTATGATACCTTCCATTCTTTGGGCCACTCCTGGACCTCTCTCTGGATCTCTTCCGTCGTCACACAATAGTTTAGCTGTAGCCATTCCTTGGATTTGTCTCTCTTTTCTTGCAACCATAAGCTATGATGCGTTTCCCTGAAGTTAGCAACCTGTCCAAAATCCTGGAAAGTCTCTGGTGAAATCCGCCATGTATCCGCAATGAGGTCCCGGATTTTTGCGAAATACCTCGCAAATATGTCCGTATTTGTCTTCTTTCTCTTTGGGTTTGCGCTGCTGCGTAATGATACGTAGCGTGTTGTGCCACATTTCCCTGGTATCTCGAGATACTTGCTGTAGAATGGTTCCTTCCAGCCAATGAGGCCAATGAGGATGAGTAACCACGAGTAGTGGAACTCGGATCCCCAATCCTGTCTGTCCTTACAGTCCTCTAAAAACGAGTTCAAGAGGTATGGGCCCCAGCGCATCGATCTCCCCTTTGCACACTGCATGACAATGACGACCACACTGGCCGATACTTCCTTTTTGTGACACTTGTGCATCAATTTGCATCCGAGGAGTCTGGTGGCAAACCTTGTCGCATGATCATTGATGTCGCTGATCCTGATGCCCCTGTTACCGCGCTCCGTGCCATACTTGGCCTTGATCTCATCCAAGATGGCCTTGGCTCTGGTTTTATCCTCCATGTACTGTTATGGATTTTCCCCATCTGTGGGTAGCCCCGTGATTGCTACGATGAGGTCCACAGTGATAGGCACCGACCTATCCATCCACAAGATCCTACCATGGACTCGTGCAAGTAGTTGCTTGACACACATGTTAATGTGCTTTCCCCACCCAAAATGTGGGACATCCAACAAGTTCATGATGCTGGTGTTATAGAGCCTAAGAATCCACTGCGCCGACTCTAACAGTGGCATGCCTGATGAGCCTTCTCCCCTTCTTTCTAGGTAATTTTGGGGTGCCAAGTCTGGGAATTCGGTGACATCCGCCACGTCATGGTTAGAATACTTGATGGAAATCACTTCGCCAACCATGTCATCATCTACGTGCACCCTATTTAGAATCTTTGACAGAACCATGGTCCCTTCTACTTGTGGCTGTGACCCTCCTTGCGCGCTACTCTCATCATGAACCTTCCGTTTAGTTCATGGGGATGAGGCCCCCACCTCTGGTACATCCTCGTGTACTAATGCCTATCCTGATTCTGGTTCATGGCTCTGTGGCGCTGAACCCGTGACTTGCTCGGCTAGTCGTGGCCCTGGTCCCCTCGATGTGTCAGATTCGGTTCTCTCCGTGTCCTCCTCCAGCTACCCGACCTCCTGCACTAGGTTCTGTTCCTCCTCTATTTTCACTGGGTTTGCTTCGTACTCGGGTGTGTGGAGTTCATCCACATCCACCACTATGGGTACCTCTTTTTCCCTTGCGTCTGTCTCCCAAGCAATACTTCTCGTGTTCCTATCGGCCCTGCCCGACTCTCCAAATCGTGGTGGTGACATTGCGACGATATCTGGGCTGTAAATATTCGAACTCGATGGATGCTAGCTCGAAGTCTTTCTCTGTCACTCTTTCGCTCAACTCTACGTTCTTCTCCTTATAAATTGACACAATGAGTTTCTTTCCCCCCTTTTTCTGACTTTATAGCGGGACGACAAAGTGACAACTGTTCCGCACTGACAGTTGTCCCTTTTTCACTTTTTTCCGCATGTCCTGTGCGTGGTAAATTTGTACTTGTTAATCGCTGTCTTGTGCTTTGTGTTTCATACATTTCTTTTTCCGTCGCTCTAAGTTCTTTACCTCTGCATATAGACTGCTGTGTGTTTGTCGCAATTTCAACAACTGCTGCCAGTTGGTGCCTGAATTCCACAACCGTCATTTTCTGAACTGCCACGTTTTTCGATCGTCGGTCCTTTTTCTAGCGCACTGGGATTTTTGAGCGCGCAGAGTCCTTGGCTTAGATACCCTTTTCTTCTAGCGCAATATTAATTATTCGTCGCGCTGAATCAGTGATCTGTGCGCGTAGACTCTTTTCTTTTTCGTCGCGCTGCCTTGCTGACCTGTGTGCGCAGATTTTTTTTCTTTTTCTTACTGCATGGTAAATTTTAAGTTGCGGGTGGTCAACTGTCCTTGTACAGCTTCAGTCGACTCCCATTGATCATGCCCCTCAAATGTTTTCCTTCCAAATCCTTCAACTGTACAACTCATCCGTCTGTGACATTCTTGACCTCATATGGTTGCAACCAATTCATTCTGAAATTTCTTAGATGTTGAAAAAACTTGCTATCATATAGTACGACTAGGTCTCCTTCCTTGAAAGTTTTTCTCTTGATATGTCGGTCATTCCAAGATTTGTCCTTTTCTTTCTGCACTTCTTGGTGAGATCCTGCTAGAATTCTATCTTCTTCCATTCTCATCAACTGACTTAACCTTTCTTGTACTGTGCCTCGCTTTGTCATGTTTGTAATTGCTGTGACACATAGACTTGGTACCAAGAATTATAATGGCACCACTGCTTCTTGTCCATACACCAATCTAAATGATGTTTTCCCTGTGAACTTCTTACATGTAGTTCTCTATTCTCAGAGTACCACTGGTATCTTTGAATCCCAGTCATCCCTATTGACATTGCAAATCTTGGTTAAGATATTCTCTAGATTCTTGTTGAAGGCTTACACTGTTCCATTTGCCTAAGGGTGGTATGGCGTACTTTTTTGATGGTAGACCTCGAATTCTTCAGTGATAGCTCTGATAGTGCTGTTGATAAAGTGAGTGCCTTGGTCACTCATCATAATCCTTGGGCATCCAAACCTAGTGAGCACATGTTCAAACATGAAGTGTTATGCTGTCTCTACATTGAAATCTTTAACTGGTGCTGCCTCTGCCCATCTTGAGAGGTATTCTGTTGTAGTGATGATGTATTGCGCGCCTGAACTTCTTGCGGGTGGGTGAATTGGCCCAACAAAATCGATAGCCCATTTCTCAAACACTTGTAGTATTACTTGTGGGTGTAAGGGAATCTCATCCCGTCTGTTTGGTTTTCCAACCCTCTGACAAATGTTGCACTGTCGACAATATTCCTTTGCATCTTGATGAATAGTTGGCCACCATAATCCTGCACATAGTACCTTCTGCGTGATATTTTTTCCTGCATAGTGTCCTCCCACTCTTCCTTCATGGGATTCTATCAATATCCTAGGCCTTTCATGTTGTAGCATGCACCTTCTCAAGATGCAATCTGCCCCCATTTTATATAAGTGTCCTGCGATCAATTGGTAGTCGGATGCTTTGAAAACCAGATTCTTCCTCTGTGTAGTGTTAAGTTCCTCTGGTGCATTCCCTATACTTAAATACTCAATAATGTCAGCAAAATAATCATCTGTGACTTGGACTGAAAATAATTGCATGTCAGTGAAGGTATCCTCTAAGTTTGTTAGGGAAGGTATCCTCTAAGTTTGTAGGCTCCTCACCATTGGTGACCCTTGGCCACTGATCAGGTCCTGCGTTCAACTTCCTTGGTTTAACTATGACTTCAAATTCAAATTCTTGAAACAACAGTAACCATCGACAAATTCTCCCCCCCAACACTGGCTTGTTGACTAGGTACTTAAGGGATGAATGATCTGTGAACATCTTAAATTTTTTTCCAAGTAGGTAATGCCTGAACTTTTGAAGTGCATACACCATTGCCAGACCTTCTCACTCTGTAGTGTTTTAATTATTCTTGGAGTCTGACAATTTTCTGCTTGCAAATGCTATGGGATGGTCCAAATCCCCTACTCCTAGTTGCACCATAATAACTCTTAGGGATATGGATGATGCATATACATGCACATGGAATGTATTCTCCCAATCTGGAAAGAATAAGATGGGTGCTGTAATCATCTTCTCCTTCAGGGTGTCCAACCCTTGCTAACAATTCTCATTCCACTGGAATTTAGTATCCTTCTTAAGCAATTTCTCCATCGGCATAGTGATCTACGCATACCCCTTTATAAATTTTCTGTAATATCCTGTATGTTCCAATGTGGCTCGCAGCTGGCGCATTGATTTCAGTGGTGGTAAGTTCACAATTACTACAATATTTGCAGGATCCACGATCAAACCTTGTCTGCATACTATGTGACCCAATAGAATTTCGAAGGGTGTTCCAAATATACATTTCTTAATGTTTAAGGATATTTGGCATTGCTTGCATCTTTCTAGCATCAACCTCAACACCTCTACATGATCCTTCAACAAGATGTACACTATCCAGTCATCCAAATATACCTCTAGAAACTAATGGATGAATTATTTGAATGCAACAATGACTACTTTGGAAAAAATTGCTGGTGCATTCTTCAGTCCAGAAGGCATGACTATGTACTGGTAGGATCCCCATTTTGTCGCATAGGTAGTATTGTATCAATCTTCTGGTGCTATCTTGATTTGGTGGTAGCCTGAGAATCCATCGGTAAATGAGTATGCTTCCTGACCTCCCACATTTTCTAGGACTTCATGTGTGAATGGTGTAGGGAAGGGGTCATGTAGGCAAGCATCATTGAGCTTTCTCAGATCTTTAAAAATTCTTATGCCTCCTTGCTTTTTCTCTTGAACTACCATGGGGCTTATCCATTCTGATTCTTCTACTGGTTCTATGATTCCTTCTTCCAACATTCTGTCAATTTCTGCTCTTACTTTCTGCTTGTATATGGGGTTCAATATGTAAGGCCTCTATCTGATAGGTATTGCCTCCGGTTTGAGAGGGATTTTCATCTCTCCAAGTTCTCCTGCAATATGTTTCATTTATGTGAAGTTCTTTAGGAACAAGTCACTGTACTCGCGCAATAACTCTGTTAGCCTTTCCACTGTTTGCTTGTTCCAGTAGGCTCCAATGCTGGCCATTTTGGGATTCTAAAATGTCCCAATGTTGACTTTCTTCACCTTGATCGACGCAACAAATACTTCTGATTCTAGAGGTGGATCTTCCACTTCTCTTTCGCCTTCAACTTCCTCAATCTGAATATCGTGTAGATCATCTTCCTCTGGTACTTCTTCCTACACATGGTAGCATGAAAACAATTCTTTTACTGTCTGTCTTTTCTGTTGTTGTTCTTCTATTATGAGTTCAAATTATGGGTCCTTAATGAATATCACCCCTCTTATTTGTTTAAGTGTTGCATCTATGTTGGGGTTCTCATGCTCAAATGAGAAAGTGAATGTAAAGTTCTGCTGTAGTACTGTCCAACTCATAGTTCCTCTGCACAGTTCCTGGTCTATATACCAGTTTGCTGGGATGCCCTCTAATGTGTGTAAAAAATGATGAGGCCATTCCTCCGGGGGTGTCATTTTCCACAACACTCTGCACTTCTCCAAGTGTTCCACTGGTGCCCCTTGTCCATCATATTTCTGCTGCTGGTTGTTTCTTTGTTCTGTGCCAAACCTAATGCACAATAACCGCTTACATTGGCACCTGTCCTTGATTGTTTCTTTGTGTGCGCCGCATCATCTTGCAGGTGTAGCCTTAAGTGCGATGTTGAGAGCTAACAATCTCTAGCTGTCTGATACTTCCTCCTCATATCTCGTTAGGAATTATTCCAAGTCATTGATTCCATGGAAATTTGGAGGTTCTCTGATTTCTATCCCAACCCACCTTACTGCGTGGTCTATTTGTGCACATCTTCTGGTTGAGACCTCATGTAGGTGGTGCTACCAATTCTGCAGATCCGTGTCTGAGTCAGAAGAACATGACATGATACTTATCCAGCCAAGTACACCATAGATAGTTGTATTAATGTAATCTTCGGCACGCGCGGTGGTCCAATACAACTTGTTGATTTCTTCCAGATCTAGACATGTTGGTTCCACAAATCTTTCGTCTTCCGATGGATCTAGGGGCACGATAACCCTGTATTCTCTTGACTCAAATGTCGTCTTCTTGGTCTTCATGTTGATTATCGCCTGATTTTCAAACTCCCAATCCAATCCCAGTAATGCTGTATATGGTGTTGTGCCATCCACGATTTTGATCACTTCGAAGTCTGCCTTAATGCGCACTCCATCCAGATCTAATGTCACTCCTTTCCACCTCCCTATTGGAACAACTTTGTGTTGGTTTGCTAACTTTAGTTGGATAGGTGAATAGCCTAAGGTAGGTTCACCCATGCATTTCCATGTCTTTTTGGGTAATACATTCACTTCAGATCCCATATCTAATATCACATCGCCCATGTTAAAATCTATGATGTTGACATTCAATCAAAACTCTCTGCTAGTTCTCCTTCTGGCATGGAGGTGATTGACTGTCCATTATTCTAACTTTCCCTCAGAGTTTTTGGCACATCTATCTAATAGATTTTGTAATATTATAACAGATGATGGATCCTTAAATAATTGAATACATGATTGTAGGAAAGTTTTAATCCAACTTACTTGGTTTCCTCGGTGGACTTCATTGGTATGGTCCAATGTTGACGACATTTCATACGTTGGGAAGTCTTGGGTATGCTGCGCGGTAGATGTAGACGAAACATTCTTCTTAAGAGATTCTTGTCTGGCCTCCTTAAAAGTCTTCTTCTCCTATCCTGCATCAAATCACTTGGGTGGCTCGGTATTCTTCTTAATCCATTGGTGCTGTACTGGTTCCTGTTTAGCCACATCATCTCCTATTTTAGCACCTCCGTGCATCACTATGTTGATGTTCCTGCCATCTTCTCTAGATTCTATAGATATCCACTGTACGTTATGATTATTCTGATTCTGTTTTTGCTGTATCTACCCCAACAATGTTGTGCAATCCTCTGTATCATGATCTGGTGCGCGACAATACATGCATGTCGCAGGTGGTAGTGGAAATTATCTTGCATAGTGCCCTGGCTATTGGCAGTTATGGCACACTACTAGACATCTTCCGCGTACAAAGCCTGCTCTTCCTCATCCTCCTCCTCTATACCCAACACGATATCCATGCGGTGTATTGTATTGAGGTACCTGATTATAATGCATAGGTTTATACTGCGGTTTCTCAGTGTTATACTACGAATGCACATTGTTATACTTCTACGACAAAGTATTATACTACGATGGTGCTTGATTAAATTGAGGTGGAACTTGCCCTGTCGTCATTTTGGCTTGCACCCTATATGTGTATGACGTCCTTTCCCTCATCAGATCCATGGATCTACAGTCTTTGTCATCGTGCCCTACTGAATTGAAAAAAGTGTAGCATGCATTCTTTGGTACTGTCTGGTATTTCTGCATCATAGGAAAATGATATGGATCATGACCGTGCATCTTGAAAATTTCGCACCATGGTCCTCCTGTCGGCAATGGATTTGGCATCCCTGTTTCCATATATTGCGTGAATGTTGGACATTTGTTCTTATGGTTCCCTTCTGTTCTATATGTGGTACACCAAACAACTTCACGCTTCTCCTTGCCCTTATTCTGATTGAGTTGAAAGGTAAGATTCTTCAGATCCTCCTTCAACTCCTCTATAGTTGGATCTATCTTGTGGTACTGATTCTCCTCCCTTTGCAAAGCTGCATGCAGAGCCTCTACTTGAGATTGGAATTTTTGTTGTCTAAGTGGGTATTTCAGGTGTGGTAACAAATAATTCACAAACAAATGCCTATGCTGCATGTCAGTCATGACATACCTCAATTTCCCTTTCAAACGTTTGAATTGCTGGTCAATTTCCCAAACAGATTCTACTGGTTTCCATCGAATTTCTATCATCTCATTCATGTATTGATCCTTTGAGCTCGGCTTCTGGAACTCATTAATCAATAATTTCTTGACGATTGTCAGTGTCCTTGTTGTCCCCGGTGCACTGTTTACGTCTAGAGTCATGTGCCAGTCTAGTGTACGGTCTCTTAGTGTGATAGCTAGTTGCACAATTTTAGTGTCTTCATCAGTGATCTGTTTTGCTTCCTAGATCTTTGCACAAATAAAAAAGTGTTTCTCAGGGTCTTCTGCTGCCTCTCCTCTAAATTCCGGTAACCAAATGGTGGGATCATGTCCAACCATTTTGAATGCTGAACTACTACCTCCACGTGGTGTAGATACTTGACTAATGTTCTTGAACTGGTGCCCCCAGTTCTTGTTCCTTGTGTATATGTACTTCTTACTGTCTTCCTTCTCCTGAAATTCAGTTGTTTAAATGGTGGTGTTCTTGTTGGTGTGTTAGTTGCACATGGGTTTATGGGTTCCACACTAACATTAATATGGATAGGATTGATGCCTTTGATTCCCACTCTTGGACCTCTCGTCTTCCTCTAATATGTTGCGCACATGATCTCCTCAATCTGCTCCAAAGCCCGAAGATCCTCTACCTCCTCTTCATCACTTTCCAAGCCTTCCCTTGTGGCTATGACTCTCTTCTTGGTGTTCACGTTATATTGGTAGGGTACTCCACTACGCATCCTTCCAGCTATCGCCATGATCCACTTGATCTGGTCATTGTCCATCATGATTGGGTCCAAGGCCTCCTCCTTCTTTCCTTTATCTCCTTCCATTTCTCTTTTCCTGTCAGTGCTTCCCCCCTTCCCCCATGCATGCAGGGAAGTTTAGTTGTCTGACTCCATTGTCATTACACCTTTTTTATAGAGAAATATCTTAATAGAAGTATACAACGATCTAATATACCTTCCTCGAGTCCCGCATAGAAACTCTTGCTCTGCTACACTGTACGACTTCACGGTATCTACTGCAAATTTTGTTATAAAGCGTGCTACAATACCATCAAGCCAAAAATCTACTGTGCGAGTGAATTTGTTATTCACTTGTTGTAACTGTGCGATTTGAACTGGGTTCCATTCTAACCGTCGGATCTGATTTTTTGCGTGGTTGTATTTCAAGCTCAATATCCACTCCTGCAATAAGTGTGGAAAATCACAGAAAAATACTTCATGCAGATCAATAAACACATATTTCTCAAGATATTTGCGTGGTGTTACTCTAGGGTTTTTGTTATCTTGCTGCACAAACTATAGCTCCTATGTTTTAAACCATCTCTCTATTTCCTCCTTCGTGGGTCTCCAGGGTATAAACATTCCATCCTATATTTTCATTCTTTTCAACACTTCGGTCCCAGATCTTACATGCTTTTAACAAATTTTCAATAGATCAAAAATTCTTTTAACATATCTTCAACATATCTCATCCACTCAATCCTATGCTGTTCCAACCCGCAAAATAACCATTTGTTGGTTGCTTACCTTAGTTATCCCTTTAACATGATTTGACCCAGGTTCAGGTCTATTGGGGATCCAACAAAGCCTCTAAAACTATCGACCCTCCTAGTAAACCAGAAGGCAGCACAACGCACAAAGTGCATTGCATAGTCTCACCCGAGATAGTCTTAATGAGTGTTTGTAATGCTCAAATGCTTGCAGTCCAAGACTGAATGGGGATCTGTGAATTGTGCATGGTGAATTCTATCTAATTATTAGAGCAATATACCGTCATTCTCATTCATGCATGTATCGTACTTAGATCCATTAATTCATTCATACATCATTCTAACATCCACTTATTAAAATTAAAAGGGACACAAACATTCAATCACATAACACATGTGTTACCATGGTTCACCCACTCTTGGGATACGTCCACAAAGATCTGGCTCTCAAGCTCTTTTATTATGGTAGTTCCAAAAATAGAGCACCACACACTTTACAACTCATCCTCAGTCGGGTTGAGATCTATTATGAGGCGGACTAGATCACACTCGGATCCTCAGCTTGTGATCTAAGCCTCAAGATCTACCCTTCTGACCCTCTACAACTCAACAAATTACAAGATTGGACCAGATTACAGTAGTGTTACAAACCAGTTACTCATTCTCATGCGAGTAACATCAATAATAAAAAATCCCCCCCTAGACCTCCTAGGTATCTATTTATATGTGTTTTTGTCTCATCAACCATTACATTCTCTTACCAAAACCCTGACATAGTTAGGTATTCTTGCATGCTGGCCTTGCATGCTTTCCTCCTCTGCATGCACGTTTTCCTTTCGTCCACTGCTTTTCTTTCCAGCTGTCTTTCTTTCCCATCTTCTTTCATGTGCACCTCACATGTCTCTCTGCCAATTGTATTTCCTCCATGTGGTGCCTTTTCCCCAAAATGGGCATGTTCCCAACAATAATTCATGCATACATATACAATTTCAATAATAGAAATAAATATATTATGCACAATAAACAACATATAATTATAATTAGAGCATAATGCAATTGACATAATTACAAACGCTATACAACAGAATAATACTCATCAATCGGAAACATATCTGTTGTGGTAAAAACACCAACTATGTGTAGACATTCCATGTTCCTTCTATCCATAGACAACACTTTTCATAACCTTTAGCACTGGGTCATCCCCAAGATGGGGCTAAGATTCCCCCAGGGAAAAGGAAATCCTAAGCTAGGATAAGGTCTCTTAGATAACAACAATTCTTAGACTCAAGTGCCAACTCTAGCAACCAACCTACAGTCCCTCATCCCCCACATGCCTGTCCCACCCAAGAAGTGTGCCCCTTCTCTGCTCAAAAATCATTCGACTGCCCTAATTCCCTTCCGAGACTTCAACAACATCCCAGACATGGAGTCTCAGAGCCTTGTAGATGTAGCTTGACACCTTGAGAATTAATTCCGAACAGTTCTCACCTGGAGAGAATGCTCATGGACTTGAAAACCTACTTCTTCGACCAAAGTCTTGACAACCTGCTTCTTGGACCACAAGCCTGATAACCCACATCTTCAACATACGGGCCTGTCAACCCACCTCTTCAGCATACAAGCCTGACAACCCACTTCTTCAGTCTAGTTATACCTTTGACTTCCTAGTAGCCCCTTTCTGGCACGGAGGATGGAAATAATGGAATAATCATGAAAGAATGATGGGAAATACACTAAATCTCCCTCTTATATATGCATGTGTATTTTATGACACATGGCACTCAAGGAATTCAGTTTTCCCCACTTAATAAACTTAATATTAATTCATATTCATAACTTTATCTTTAAGGAATATTAATATAATATTCCATTGGGTGCAAGCCCCCTTAGCTTATTCCTTTCCTAGACTCTTATCCCCCTTAACATTTCTAGTGGAGTTTATCCCCCAATCTCTTTTGTCTGGTCGATCTGCAACAATGATGTAATTTATTAATAATATGAGTGTTTACATATTACAATAATAATCTCATTGGCCTTTAGCATGTAGGCTCTCCAGCCTAATAATCACATAATCATTCTGGACTATATAACCTAGCTCACCGTCCTATAAAACATATTTACATTTACAACTGGGGGTTTACTTGGGGTATTACATTCCCCTCCCCTTTATTTATGCACTGTCCTTAGTGGATTATATACAATGTACAATCCAAATTCTTCAAAAAGATCCATGCCTTTTCTATTGAAGCTTGTTATCCTTCCGGTGTTCTTCTTTTCAAGCACCAGATTCATGTCTTCATACTTTAGCTGAAAGTCCTTTCCTCTATTCTATAAAGATGCTTCATGCAAGAAATCAACCCACTATAACATTCTTGAGCTGCCTCTTCCTTGCTGCACTCACCCTCCCATGCTCATGCATCCTTTCATTGCTGCACAATCCTTCAATGATCCATATTTCCAAGGCTTTCAAACACAAGGAGAGCGCCAACTCATGATCAAAACCCCACCAAGGTTCTACATTTATAGAGATCCAATGTCTCCAACAATAGCTTTTCTTCCCAAGAATCTTAGCTTTAATAAATATTATCTCATATGTGTCACACACATACATTCTACATGAGATAATATCACAACAAATTCATGTATAAATTCAATTTTATTTCATAAAAAATTCAAAAAATTTCCCCATGTATGAGATTCCATCTCATATTTCTTAGTTGTTGCTACAATATGATGCAATTACCCTATGGCTTCTAGCAACACCATATTGGAGACCAATTTTCCCTGCAATACTTCCTTCTTGAAATCAACCAAATAGATCATTAGTATTTCTTGTGAAATACACTTTCATTGCAATATGTACACAATTTCACCAAGTGATCTTAGAATTGTATGCACTTAACAATTCAGTCACAACTATTAAACAATTTATTAAATATAATGCAATTATCATTCTCTGCATAGGAATTTTCAGCCATTAGGCTTTTCATTCTTGCAACGTCATTATTTTCATTACTCTATTTCTGGAACATACATAAATTTCCTGTAGTCAATATTCATGTGACTACTTTACTTGCAACTTTCATGTTGCAATGTCTAAACCTTGAAATGTTCTCAACTCCATGAGTTAGTGATAATTGTAGCATTTCATCTGCTAGAAATATTCATTTCCATTAAAATTACTATATACATGCATGCATTCAATAATTGCATTCAAACATAAAAAACTCAATCATGTATGAATGCAACTCTACCACTTACACACTCTGCTTGAGTGCAATTCACCATGCATATCTATTCAATGCACCTTTGTATTGATTTCATGATGCCATTTATCTAATTCATGTATCCCACC